>JAOUZG010025245.1:3933576-3957613 GCA_026289955.1 Argiope argentata | reverse complement strand
TATATATATATAGAACTTGAATGGATGAATAAAAAGTATTTTATTAAAGATGGAAAATTTGAAAAAGACATATATAGCGAGAGTGCGAACTAATAGTAGGAATTCAATGAATGATTAATGAATTAATATTTGAAAAAAAAACTGTCATAACATCAAATGTGACCCTTTAAAAGTTTGAAAATATATATATATTTGAACTTGAATGGATGAATAAAAAGTATTTTACTAGCAATGGAAAATTTGAATAAGATATAATAAATAGGGAGAGTGTGAGCTAATTGTAGGAATTGAAAAAAGGATGCTGAAATATATATTTGGTTTTCTGATGTTTGCATTTTAATTGGATTGCCAAAATGGCTTTAACAAATATTATTTGGTAGTTTCATGCCCAAATATTATTTTTATTTACTCTACTGCAAGCATGCATCTCTCAATGTGGGATACGAAAGAAATAAAAAAAATTGCATGTTCGTGACGTTGATGGTTAACAATTTTAGGCATTTTTTTTGTTTGCCAAGTGAAAGCGAAAAATCGCCAAAGCAATTTGGCGGAGTTCTACATTATTTGGCGATTTTTCACTTGCACCGGGCTAACGGAAAAATACCCAATTTCATAACGGAAAGGAAAAAATAACACCTCTATCAGAGAGTATATGAGAAAGTTCAGGATTACTTATGCTCGTTTTGATTTGAAATTATATTTTTCTCCGCGTGAACAAAAATAGATCTAAAGCGACTGTGTTTTGCTCTTTTTTTTAAGAGATTCGGTGTCAGCGAACTTTTTAATTTCGTAACTGCGGCTCGGACTTAACACAGATCATGTAACAACCCCAGGTTTTTTTTTAAGAATGTATTAGAGTGAATTAAAAAAAAGAAAGAAAAGCAATTTAATTGGGAACAGAAACAGAAAAAAAAAGTTGCTATCAAATTGTATTTAGCTTTCGGTTCTGAATCTGTCTCATTCTTAATTAATTACTATTATTTAATCTTTTGTAAATTGAGGCTATCTTTCTGAAGCAAAACCGATATTAGAAACTGATAAATTTATTGAATCGTAGGAGAAAGATAAATTATTGACATATTCAGAGTAGATCAATAATATGTTTTAAAAAATCATGATTCGATGTTTAATGAGATTTCCCCCTCTCTTTTACAGGAAAAAAAACGCTTGTCTTGTGTATTATTTTTAAATCGAATTCTTGTTTTCTTAACCTGGATTGTATTTGGTCAAAAGCAATCATTTTCCGTTTATTTATACAATGGCTGACTCTTTTGGATATAGTTTTTTTGCTGGAATAATTAGAATCACTTAAAAAACACACCCTAGCAATGAATATTTAAGACCAATTTTGGATCTCAGTTTACTGAAACATCATACTGTGTTATTTATCATCATATTGTGTTATTGAAAAATATCATATGATATTTTTCAATTATCAGTAAAACACTGCCGAAATTTCAATGCAAATGTTCACTTTCAATTTTAAAGATGGAATAAATAAATCTAACCTAATTTCATTCAAAACTTGAAAAAAGTTTCTTTGAAACGTATCGCTCTTATCGTAATGTATAGTCGTATCTTAAACGTGACATGATCGTATCTCACATTAATGACCATATCTGCCAAAACCATTGATTCACAATTTTTTTCATTATCTTAATGATAAAAAATTAGATTTTTAATGGAATCTATTTTAAATCTGTACAATGTTTTTTTTTTAAATTTTTTTTGAATGCAGTATACAATTTGTAATACTTAAAAATTTTAATGTTACGAATTTAACCTCATTCATCAAATTATTTAGTTGTCTGCTTTCAAACATTTAAATTTAAGACTGAAAATGTTTTCTGTAGACGTTAATCAATCTTTAATTTTGTGGTATGTATGCTTTTTAGATGGCACATGTTATAGTTTTTTCCAACTTATTCTTTGAACTTTATACGTTTTGGCCTACAATAAATTTTTTAAATAACAAGGTGAAATTATTTATGAATGAATATACATTTCATATTCATATTTAATAAACTAAAAAGTTGATAACCTGAGAGATCAAGATGGTCAACAAAGACAACTAATTTGATTAGACAAGATTATTTTAGAGATTATCTGAGCGTTTATTATAGCGATATTTATTTATTTAGATCCAATGTTTCTTTAAGTCTCAGAAGCACTTAGGAAGGAAGAAGTATTTCAGAAGTGATCACAGAAAAAACAATCACAAACCTCTCAGATTATTATCAAAAAAGTGAGTGATTTAATGGCAAATCTTTGTTTTGACTCACTGTGTATGTTAAAAGTTCTTTTGAACATAAAAATAAGCGATTTTAATCATCCAGCAGAAAGATTTTGGTAAAAAAACCATAATAAGTTGTTTCTACGCAGGATGAATGAAAATATTCAATTAACGATTGAAAATTTGAACAATAAATTATTTAAATGCAATATACAATTTGTTATACATAAAAATTTTAATGTTATGAATTTAACCTCACTCATCAAATTATTCAGTCGTCTACTTTCGAAAATTTAAAATTAAGACTAAAAATGTTTTCTTTCGATGTTATTTAATCTTTAATTTTGTTGTATGATATATTTTTTAGATTGCACTTGTTATAGTTTTTTTCCAATTTATTCTATTAAATTTATATGTTTTGGCCTTATTAAATCCGAAAGGGAAATTTTTTAATAAAAAAATACAGATTCCATATTATTATTTAACAACCTAAAAAGCAAATAATCTGGGAGATCAAGCTGATCGACAAAGACAGCTAATTTGATTAGACAAGTAGCAGTGATATTTATTTATTTAGATCCAATGATCCTTTAAGCCTCAGAAGCACTTTGGAAGGAAGAAGTACTTCAGAAGTGATTACAGGAAGACCATTACCAACCTCTCAGATTAATGTCGAAAATGTGAGTGACTTAGTGGCAAATCATTATTTTGCATCATTGTGAATGTTAGAAGGATTTTTTTCCGTTAGTCGTGCAGCAGTGAAAAATCAAAGAAATTTAACGGTGTTTTACATTATTGGGCGATTTTTTTTTGCTTTAAAATCATTGTAGGAAATTTGGTGGAATTCTACAATATTTGGCTATTTTTCGCTGCCATCCGGCTAACGGAAAACTACCGTTAAAAGTTCTTTTGGGTATAAAAATTGCGATTTTAGTCATATAGCAGAAAGATTTTGGTAAAACAAAAGCAATTTAAATTTTTTCTACACGCTTAACCCAATGAAGAAAAATCATGGAAAAGTACACATTGTAGAACCATAATTTCAACCATTAAAAATAATACAAACTTCTTGAAATCTAGTATTACAAATGGTAAATCATTGTGCTTTAGATATAATAAAACAAGAAGTTGATAAATGGCACCCCTCTAAATAAAGATCTCTTTCAAAAATCAATTCTTATCACATTCTTTAATTGCAATATCACGAAGTATTTGCTCCAGATTTACATGCCATTAATGGCGAAAATTATTTAAGCATTTAAAAGCGTTTGATAGCCAAAATTCATTGAATTCCTGATGAATGTCTGGATATGAAAAATTGATATTTTCTGCCGGATAATACACCAATCACAGCTCATTAAATACGTACCAAGTTTTGGCAAAAAATAAGGTTTGCATGTTAAAACATTTATCGTATGCATTTTATTTAGTGAGCCTGTGATTTCACTTTATTTACAAAATTAGAAATAGTTAAAAAGGTGTTGTAAAAGGCGTTGCGACTGCACAAAATTTTTGCTATTATTACCTCAACGGGAAATCAAATAATCATTCGAGTTGTTGCTAAGTCGCTGAAATAAAAGTACTGAAATCGAGTAATTTTATTTTGGATAAAAAAGTCCCCAAAAAATATATAATTATCAATTATTATTTAATTTCATAAACCTAGCCTTAAAATTCTGCGGCTCATTGAGTGTACACTGGAATTTTGGGAATATGAATTAACTAGGGTTGACCTATATTCGTAATCAAGAAAATTCATATTATCCTAGAAATTTGGTAAAACTATCTTTATATATCAAATGCAGTAAAGTATTGTCTTTGGAAAGTTTCTGAAAGAGCACGGAAATTTAATTTTGAAAAATGGAGTGTCTATTCATTTATTATCCTCTTGTTTTATCATTGTTCAAAATAATGAAGTCTACTCCAAATAAGCCTCCACGGAGTTTCAAAGAGGGGAGTTAATTCAATTAAACTATGCAAGGTATAAGGATATAAAATGCTAGCTACTAATATCAAATCTATGAGAGAAATTTAACAAAAAAAAAAAATAAGAGATAAGTAATTATATTTTGGTGAACTTTTATTAATGAAATGTCCTTATTGTTTCTTCGATAAATTTGTGATCTCTCGAAAAATATGGTCACGCTATCTACGACGAGCATATACTGGAATGGACACAGTATTTTCTTTAGCATATAACTCAATAAAGAAAAAAAATCTCGCAAGAAAAATTTCCATATTTTAGCTACATTTTCTAATTTCTGCTCAATTTTTCGGTAGAACTTGATCAAATTATTTTCGTCTATTAACATTTTTAATTCAGTGTTGAGCAAAATTTAAGCGACAATGTAAACTTTAAGCAGCTAGCCACGAGACTGCAGAAAAGGGACTATTGGGATCAGTACAATGAACAGGCAATTCAGTAGAAAGGTAAGGCGCATGCATATGTCAAGAACTAAACATTAAAGGCGAGGTGAGTGTACGCAAAACGTGTACAATCGATACGCGCAGCTTAAGACTACTAGGGGATTAAGAACAGAGGCACATTTAAAAATATTTTATGCAAGGGCAAATGAGTTCTTTGTGAAATAAGGCTGGAGAAATTTCCTGGGCGACTTCACATGTGGAAGAATGAGCGGAAAGCTGGAGGAGGGGCACAGTTTGACCAGTGTAGCTGAAGAATTCGGGACCAACAAAAATTTCATGTGACGAGTTAGGAAAGTCTTCGAAACCTTAGTTTGGAAACCTACAGTTGTTAGAAAGGTTGGTGGAGGCAGCCCTAAGGAACTGTAGCGTTGAAGGTCGGTACGAAACTGCGACGTTTGGGCCTGTAGCCGAATAATATACCGATCAAGCAAAAGGGACCCTTCAGCTCGAAGGGTATTATCTGGCTTATAAGGCTGACGCTACAGTACTACAGTAAGAAGCGAACGATTATTGTATTGTGCCAAGTGTTATGGCAAGTTGCTGCTTGCTCGTGAAGTGGATCTGACGGTTTTGTTTGTTTGTTTAGCTTTTAGCATTTGTCAAGTAAGTCTGATGATTTTGCTGCAGGTAGATGGCGCCACGACTGTTGTGGAAAGTTGTGTTGTCAAGGTCACAAATTTAACGATTGAAGGTCGCGGTACAAACCTACGACGTCTGCACCTGTAGCCGAGTAATATACCGATCAAGCAAAAGGGACCTTTCAGCTCGAAGGATATTATCTGGCTTATAATACTAACGCTAACGTCTTATAATGCTAACGCTAACGGCTTATAATGCTAACGTCGATATGTCGTTAGCAAACGCCACGGTTCAGAAACTGTGTACAGCAACAGGGCGACAAGCATCGTGGTTCATTGTGGCTAGACGCCTTCACAAAAGTGGACTATTCGCCCATTATCCTGAACGCTGTTTTCCTTTGAAAGTTGACCATCGGTGACACCTTTTAGAGTGGTGAAAGCACTACAAAAACTGGACACCTGATCAATGGAGTTGTATCCTTTTTTACGGATGAAAGCCATTTCAGGGCCACAAGTGATTCTCAAAGCCAGTGGATTTAGAGAGAGATTGGGGCACGATTTTGATACCAGCAACACCACCAAAAGAGACCGTTTCAGTAGTCTTGGAGCTGTCACCGGGGGCTATTGTTTTAAACGGATGGACTGAGATCCGCGTTTTCATCAGAAGTTCTATAACTGGAGACTGCTATTGTAAAGAGGTGATCTTTCCCCATGAACCTTTGATTTGAGAGATTATTGGACTACACCGTTTTTATGGATGGCAATATCGGCTAAATTGGACTGGTGATATTCAGAAGCAACTGTAAAGTGAAGATATCACTCGAATGGATTGGACAGCATTCTCTCCTGATTTAAATCCCATAGGACATGTATGGGATGCTTTGGGGCACGATTATGTCCCCCGGGAAACATCCAACAATTGAAATAGATGCTGATTAAAGAATGGGCACTCTAACTTAAAGAACGGTTAGACAATAAGGTACTGAGTATGGAGAGACGGTGCGAAGCAACCATTTAAGCAAGGGGAGGTTATATCTCATACTAAGGAACATCTGTTTGTTGTTCTTCCTCTTGGACAAATAATCCTGTGCAGCGATACTATGAATTAAATAAAGCTTTTTTTGTTTGATTCCATACTATATGTATTACATTCGTTTTTGCGCAACTATGCTTTCGTCATCGTTTAAGTGCTGAATGTTGTTCCTCATTTCTGAATTTCCTATCTCTTAGATGATTTCTCATAGAGTTAAGGTAATAAGTCACCTGTTGCTTAAGTTTTGTTCACTAATGTATGATCTTATAGAAAGCTGTCACATGAACACTTGGAATAGATTTCCATGTGAAAAGCAATAAGATACCCTGCCATCTCAAAAAGGAAAAAAACTTTAATTTTATTTCCCTTAGTACTATAATAACATATATATTGCAATATGATATATCCGACCTGACTCAGACTCTAGAGATCAAAATAAGCAACCTTAATACTTCGTCTAGTTCTGGATGAAGTATGGATAAGATTGTGTTTTTTTTAATAGGCTAATTTGAGACAGATTAGGTCATTTTTCACTCAATTATTTTCGAATCAAGTTTAAACGTACGAGAGAGAACTAAAGTTTATAATACAAAAAATGGCTATTTTTATCCTACAGAACTTAAGAATCATTGGTAGGATTTAATAATTTTTTTGGGTGTATGTGTGTAGAAAATGAAAGCGATAACTTAACTAGATGGTTGAGTTAGTCCAAAATCGTTCTCGTATGTTCTTTAAATAAGATGTTGTCCACTTTTTCCCATATAAAATAATTTGTTTTAAGAATGAATACGGACACCATCACATGGTATTATATACTTATTTTCAGAATCTCACTCATGAAAATTGTGTGTTTCTTAGTTTTATAAATATAGACTGTATCAATTTCGTTACAATATGAAATATTACAATATATTGGTACAAATATACAATTGTTATAAGATATCGATCTCTCGAATTTCATGGTGATCGACCGCTGACGTGATGCTCATACTAGAAATTCAAATATGTATTTTTTTATTCCTTTTTCAATTTCTACCATTAGTTCATACTCTCTCCCTCTCTCTCTATATATATACAGGGTAAGTCAAAATGAATATAGCGATTACAAACGGCTATAACTATTTAATGAAAAAATATTTATCGATAAGATTTACACAGAATGTAGAAAAATCTTCAAAATTTTATATACAGAAGTCATAGATGTTCTATGTGACTTCCCTTGGTCACACGGACAACATCTAATCGGTATTCCATTTCACGCCATACATTCTGAAGCATTTGTTCATTAACCGACTCAAGCGCATTACAAATGCGTACTTTCAGTTCTTCAATTGTTTTGGGCAAGGGAAACACAAACACTCTGTCTTTCACATAACCCCATAGGTAGAAATCACAGGGTGTCAACATCCTGTTTCCTCAAACATCCGATGCCATCTGCGTATGTTGTTCGCATTTGGAGGTTCTTCATTGTACCGCTGACGAAATTTTCTCTGCACTGTAATAACAGAACGGCAACTGTGAAATTCCAACACAGAGAATGCTTTCTGCACGGGACTAGCCATTTCCACTAATGAGACGCCGCGCTGAACAGGTTTCTTGTCGTTGCGAAGTTCGATTTCGCGCATGCGCAGGCATCCGCTTGGCTGCACGTGCGCTTTACGTTAATAAATTTTGAAGTTCCGTCTACATTCTGTGTAAATCTTATCGATATATCTTTTTTCATTAAATAGTTATAGCCGTTTGTAATCGCTATATTCATTTTGACTTAACCTGTATATCTTGTTCAAATTTTCAATCTTTAATAAACTATTTTTTATTCCTCCCCTCAAGTCCAAATACATCTTTTAAAACTTGTAGTGGATGATACTGGATGTTAATACAGTTTTCTCAGATAATAATTCATAAATTTAATTTAATTAATTTTTAATACTTTAAATAGAGTTTTGGCAGTTTGTTAAGAAGATTGAAATCAATCGGTAAGATGTGAGGATTTCATAATTTTTCACGTGAAGGTGAAGAATGCCAGTTCAGATCTTGTGAGAATCAATAATCTTTTGATAAATTATTCATATTAACTGTGTTTTTTAAATAAAAAGTAACTAAAGTAAAAATTTTCTTTGTTGACTTAAATTTTTTATATATTTCTTGTTCTTGTTTAATTGAAAGAAAAATTTGACATTTAATTACAATCGTCGTCACACGGTGACATATTAAATTTCATTTACAAATTGACATTTTTAAGTTATTGACTTTACATGCATGCGAAAGTAGACTGACGATGGCCAACCCTTTGAGAGATTTGATTCAGAATTCGACGAGACTGTACACTTTGAATGTTAAAACTGTGAACCAAAATTTATTTGCCTAGTTCTTTTATATCTAGTTTTGTAATAGTCGAGTTAACGCGTATAAACACCCGGGTAGGCCGATTACACCTACTGGATTTCGAATAAAATGTGACAAATATCAACAAGTTCGGTGTTAAATATATACACCATATTTTATACGTCAAACAAAAAGCGCTTTTAAGTTATAGGATTCACAGAAAGACAGACACAATTCCTAAAATATATATTTCAGATTAAGAAACATTTTACATAGAATTTGCTAAAATCTCAAGTTAGAATTTTTCGACGATTTCAATATTTTCTTTTTGTATATTTTGTATGTGAGAAAACAAAAATAGATTACCTCGAAAACATCAAGTTAGTTGCACAACTTTCATTTACAAAGTTGCTAATTGAATCCAATTGACGAGAATGGACTTTTAAAAACATTATATTGTATTTTCAAGCAGTAATTTAAAGCTTTCAAAACAGTCGAAATGGTACGTCAAATTTAAAATCTCAAGAAATATGAACTTAAAAAAATTAGATACTTTTTCTCTACTTTTCTTCTTTATGATGTATCATCGACAATGTAAACATTTATTTTTTTAATTTTAAGTTAAATTAATCTTTTTAATAATTTATATTGAATGAGAAAATATTGCTATTTATAATATATGAGCATTTTAATTATTGACTTAAATTATATTAAAAAATATGCATGTTAAAAAATTTAGAATTCAAACTGAATGATTCAAAAGTGCTTACAGCAGTTATTAGGAAGATTTGTTCAGAAAAAATATTTTATTTAATAAGATGATTATAAAACAATTGTTATATCCATCAAATAAATTTCATTTGTTTTGAATTATTTCTTCTTAGAATTACAAGTCTTTTGTTCACTTTCCTAATGTGAATAATAAAAAAAAATCAGTTAATTTGTTGGTATAAATAAACGAGTCTTGAGAGGATGGCCTCATTCATGCCTTTAGATCAAACCAATTTCACTCCTAAATCGAAGGGGTGAAGCAAACCCTTTTATGTAGACAAAGCTTTGTTTAAAAGTTTCAGTTATAAATAATAAAAAGGTGGAAGTGTTTTAATCTAAAACAGCAACTCTATTTGATCTAATTTTTTTTAATTAATAAATAACCAAAAATAAACGACCAAACATGTAAGGATAAAAAACCTGTTTACAATGCAATAATTAAATATGTACATTTCTTTTTATAAAAATAAATCCTTCAAAGTTATTTATATTTTGATTTGAGATATTCTCTTTGACCATTTAAGGATTTATCGAAGAAATCAATTATTCGTGTTTGCCATACTATCGTGTTTACGATAATAATAGACTTTAAGAATTTACAAAACTTATTTTAGATTATTTTATATTACAACATAGGGATTTGGTTTCTTGAAAAATTTATTTCATAATATTCACTCATGTCCATAAATTAAGGATAATTCAGAGTCACGCGGAAATCGAAAACTAAAATACATATATCACTCGTAAAATGACTATACGCTTCAAAAATAATATGCAAATTTCAGGAATCCATCGAATGACACCAATAGTGCGTCACAATGACGAGAGTGTAAGAGGGTGATGTATAAGAAATACAGGCAAATAAGTGAAATTATTCATAAGCGCTTTATAAGTCTCTCAGAGCGATAACCACATAGTTATGACACAAAGGACATGTTTGGATGATTTTTTACGTGTTAAAATTATCGACCATTTGGAATGTGGGCGTACCTAGTTGAAAGTATCCGCGGAACTTGGAGTCACCCAGAGTGTCATCTCCAGGCTTTGGCAACGATTCTAAGATGATGTTAATGTGAGTAGACGTTACAGCATAGATTACTCTGAGTTACAAAGCCGAATGAGGACCGGTATTTGTCAGTTAATGCCAAAAGAAACAGTTGGAGCACAGCACCAGACCTGTCTCGTCAGCTCTCTTCAGCCACTGGTATGACAGTTTCAAAACAGACCGTTAACATTCGATTAAGGCAGTTTGATCCATATACTCATAGGCCTATTCCACTTACATAGAGAGCATGCATTTTGTACAACACAACAATGATCTTGTATGATGTTTTCTGACGAGTCCACATTGAGCTTGAAGTCTGATTTTCACCAGAATTTCATATGGAGAGCTCCAAGTATCCGTTACTAACAAGAGAACATAATTGCAGGACACCTTTACAGTGGTGAAGGACTGCTCTTTTGAAGAAGAATCATTTTGGTTTCCAGAATTGACCTGAATGTGCAAATTGGAACCATGACAGGTCAAATCTATCGAAACAAACATACAATATGGAACAATAAGTACATTTGTTTCGGAGAGCCATGGGCAAGGAATTCGTTTTTATGGATAAAAACTCCTGTCCTCACCATGCAAACATCGTAAACGAATGCCTTCGATCGGAGAATATCACCCGTATAGACTGGCCAACATTCTCACCAGACTTGAATCCAGTAGAGAATGTGTGGGACAGATTTGGCCGACAAATTGCAGCCCTTCATCCACCTCCTACATGTCTACCGGAACATCTGAGAGCGTTGCTTGATGAGTGGTGTTGTATTCTCTAAAATCAGATCGATAATCGACAAACCTAGCCTTTGTACTGACGGTAATGCATCGTTTGGGAGGCATACTATTTATACTATTATCATATTATCATATCAACCATGTAATATTGTTTTTTAAATAGTTTTTTTTTCTGTAATTTGCTGCAGGGAGAAAAAAATCGCTATTTATATTAATGATCTCAAATATATAGCATCTTTTTTTGCTCTTTAACTTTTGTTTAATAAATAAGCTTTGCAAATAAGTCACATTTGTTTTGCTTCTGACTCTTTTTTTTCCTGAACTTGCATTATCCTTATTTCACGTTCATGAGAGTAAAAAAGTCAAAGTAGTTTGACAGGTGAAATAATTGTTAAAGTAAATGATTAAAATCTAATTCTTTTCAATCGTCATATTACTTTTAAACTTCACATTATTTGATAATTCAATCCTAATAAAATATTATCTGGCATGCAATATTTCACTGTTATATATATAATCACGAGAAGATTAAAAAACAACAACTTGTGTTTGCATCTTGCTTAATTATTCTGTAAAATTGTCTGGTACTGGCAATATTTTTCTCTAAAAGTTTTGAACAAATTTTATTATTTTTATAGTTTACAGTTCTAATTCATCATCATATTATTATTATCTATTAGATTATTTCTTTGTTTGAATAACTGATCCAGTTCCGCAATTAATTTTTTCTGCAAATTATCACAAAAGTAATCTATAATTCTAAGATCTAAACCTTAGAAATTATATTTATTGGAACCGTAACATAATAGGTGACACAGCAGACCAAATAATAATAATAAAGAAATATTTTCAACGTATTATGTAATTCTGTCTGCTGATGTAATTTCAAAACGGATTTCATCTAATAGCTGTCATCAAAACGTAATTCATCTTAAAAATGATAGGAAAAGATCATAAAAGAAAAATGAATGTTTGGAAATAATTCGAACTATCAGTTTTCGTCTCTAATTTTCAAAAATTGGGAATTCATGCTGTTTTAAGTGAAAAAAACAATGAGCCTGAGTTCTCATTGAGCGACTACGTCAGGTTCGACAAGAATTTTCCAGTTCCGCTTCCAGTGGATTGCAGAGGCAGGTGCTAGAAACACAAATCCCGCTAACTGTCGAACAAAAACATCAAAACGCGCACACAAAAAAGAAGTTTTCGCGATTACGACATTCTCACTTCGTCTGATTTATTGCTCTGGCTCGTGCAAATAAAACAACGACGGTAACAAAGAAGAAAGACAGCTAGCTGTCTGCCTGTGGTCGCCCACGCTTTGTAGTCTGTGAAACATAACTGGGGCTACTGACCTTCGGAACATCACCTTTACCTTTCGGGACGGCCCGTTGTGGTCAATGATGCTGCATGAGTCCAGGCACCCTGCGGCCGTTTAGCGCCCTTCCCCCTCTTGGTGTTCGAAAACCGTCTCATTTCTGTACAAACAGGAATTCCCAGTGATTTATTGGGTGCGAGAATCTCGCTTTTCCGTGCGTGTGCTTTCTTCGGCTGTTGGGTTGGCAGCGATTACCGGAATGCAAGAAACTGCGAGCAAAGAAGCAAAAAAGAGGAGAGAATGAGAGTCCTTTTGAGAACAGACAGATTTGTGAAGAAGGCGTGTATCGAGGATTTTTTTTTTCGGTGGGTCAGCAAACGAAGGTGAGTCCTGCAGAAGGGAAAATGATGGCAATTGTCTTGAAAAGAAGAGTGAAGGTCAATCTTGCAGTGAGAAAAAGAGAAGAGTAATTTTTTGTTATTTTAAAGCAAACATATATATTTCCCCAAATCTATTGAAAGGATTTGTTTTATTTCTCTTTATTCTCCCAAAGGAACTGAAGGAAAATGTACTTGGCAAGTGTCCATAGCTTGAGGGAAACGTAAGACATCCTCTTTAATTCTGAATAATATATGGTTTGAAAATCGCATTAAAATTTTTTTTTGAATGCTAACAAAGTATGTACAAAAATATTAAGAATATTACATTATTAAGAGGCATAAATGAAATCATTTTGTGAAAAAAATTAACATCACATAATGACCTGATTGATTTGCTATGATATAAGAAATATAAATTTTGAGAAATTATAAGAACATTCATATTGTCTTCTCTCAGTATATTCTAAAAGAATGTTTGTTGCAAATACTTTGAAAAAATAGTAATTTGATTTTTTTTAAATAGAAGCAATTTGTCAGAATTTTAAAAAGTGCTTTTCCGTCATGATTACTTTCATTAGACAAGAAATCTCACAAAAAGAAGAAATGAGAAGTGTAAATAAACAATATCCGTATATATATTAGGATATATGTTCTTTTTTTCTCCATGTACTCGTAGAATCTTGTTTATTGCGATAACATTCTCTTTTTGCTCCTGAGTTAAATATGGACGTTTTATATTGCGTGCTGAGAAGGTATCTCATATCGTAACACTATGCTTTGTAGAAGGCGAAATTAGATAACGGTAAACAGCAAAATACATACATTTAATACCATTTTTTTAAAAAATATCCGTGAAGGAATTTTAGCAATTTCATCAATAATTCATTACACTTATTTAACCATTAATATCAAGATTATTGAACTGAGAATTCTTTTTATATTGTCGATAAATTCATTTCAACTTGTATCTGTGCAACCAACGCATTTTTTGTTACTGAAAATGCAAGCTACTGATGATACGCTATATTTATCATACACATAGAAATTAAGGAGTCTAGATTTTCAATATAGTATACTAGTACGGAAATGTTCTAAAATATGTCTATAAGCTCATGGTTACAAATTTTACTGGCTTATTAATATATAATGATTATTTATTCTTTTTGAAATTATGAATTCATATTAGTAAAATATAGACAAAGCGTACACATGAAAATCCTTTTCTATAAGCAACAAAACGATAATGAAACGAAACAGTACAAATCGCCTAAGGAGAACTCACAGGAGAAGGATTCGGCTCAATTACTTATGTCTTTCGACTCAGATCGACTGATTACATTACATGACTGACTACGATCTATGTGGTTCTGGTTTTTTTTAAAAAAATTATATAACAAGACAAAGAAATTTTCTGAAGAATCATCAGAAATTGATTACTAATGGAGCTATCGCCAAGATTCTTATATAATCTAGATCCTTCATTTTTGTTATCAAGTTACCATAAGTAGCTAAGGCCGTGATTATTGATCCATCACCCGTTAGAGTTCAGTAAAATTGAACTTATTGAACATAGAAGTAACATCACAGATTTATAATGTTTCTTCCTTCCGTGCAATTTCATCAAATAGAACCATGATCAGTGGTCCGGTATGATGCTAGCCGAACAATGTGAATAGCTTATGGATTGGCATTATGTAATTATCGAAGTCAGTAAATGGTCAGTAATCATTCCCTTACTTGACTATAGTATAAAAGCCTTTTTCAATTCTGTTGTAGTTTCGGTCTCAAAACTCTCCGTCCTTTGGATTGTTCATCCCGATTTAATAACGCTCCTTAAAACGCAATGAGTCTCAAGAAGTCAAGCATCATTGTATGACTTTCCTTTTTGTCTTCTTCTCAAGATAGTTAATCGAACATGTTTAATTTCCCTCTTCAGAATTATTTTAATACCAGAATTATTAGTTTTCCACTTCAGAATTAATTAATATTTCAACATTGCTTTCTGAATTTCATTTAAAAAATAGAGATCCAATCTCACCAAATATTTTACAGGATTATCTTCATCCATTTTAGGGTCTATCTCGGCAATGGAGTGTTCTTCTCAGCTCACAATGCAGGATGTTTTGAAAAGAGTGTTTCATTTCCTCAAGGGATTACTTTACAACATTGCATATCACTTGCATATGAAGGATTTTTCTCTTGACCTGACTGCTTCACATTCCCCTTTAGCTCCCCAGAAAAGCTGAATTTTTGAAGAAAATAAAAGCTGAAAATATAAGAATCAGTTATTTCAACCAAATAGGCTTCGAGTCGGATACTACCGAATCCACATTCAATTCAAACATTCATCTACAAATCCCCCCTTTTTTTTCACTAGAAGCAGTCCGCAAAGAAATATCAAGTACAAAATGTGCTGTTTCTTTTTCTGACCCAAGTCTGCTCCCTGCAGAATTACATCACCACCGATATCGTATAACATCGAACATGGAGTGCCACGGATTCTTCCCAAGAACAATCCCTTTAACCCACTTCTATATGTGGAAACTTTCAGTCCTTCATCAGGGCTTTTATTTTACCTTCTCTCCGAGGGACGACCGTAAGTTGGTTTTCCTGCAATACCTTGGCCCTCACTCTGTGCCTCTCCGTATTGTACTTTCATTTGTTGTCTAAATTACTATGTCCTTTTTTGATTATGTTTATCTTTGTTGGATCTTCATAGATATTTTTGATTTTTCTTGGCTCTCATCGTCTATTTCTCCAATCACTTCTTTCGCATTTTGGTCATCTTTATTTCCATTCTTGGATGCTTATTTTCATTCTTTCTACAACTTTACCCCTCATTCCTTCTTTACAAGGCTTCATTTTTTTCTCGCTAACAAAAATGTATTTCTTCGTCATAATAGTCGATAAGTTTCTTTAAATTTTTTGATATTTTCATCAATCTTCGCATTTTGAAAATCTGATTTTAATCGAGGCTTAATTTTAACTGCAGTTATATCTCAAGCGGCTGGAAAGAACGCTCTTGAAATCTAAATTCGCTTTTGAATACTTTTTACAGCATGACAAACATTAATCGCCAAAACATTCGCCAAGTATCATGCGAGAGATTCAGTAAGAATGCTAAATTTCCACCCAAGGGAAATATTTCACAATTAGTATTTGCAAGGAGTTAACTAGAATATTATCTTTATTAGACTCGATGCGAGAAAGTTTTATCATCTGTTTTGAAGAATATCATGGATACATTTCATCGAGATTGCACGCACGCCCACACACACACGCGCACGCACACACACGCGCACACACACACACACACACACACACACACACACACACACACACACACTTATTAGTAGAGATCGATAATTCCTTTTTAGTTTTAGAGTAACGAAAATAAATAAATTTGTGCAAGCCAGGAACTACGACTTGACAAATAACGAATTTAAATAATATAATGGAAGGATTTAGTGACATTTATAGAAGCTATTTACAGAAAGGAAAAATTGTTTCTAAGGAGTTTCTTGAGTTGTAAGATTCAAAATTTTTTTGCTTTGAGACTCAAGAAAGTCATTGTACCTCGAACTATTTTATATTTTTGAAATCACTAATAACGGCACAAAACATATCTGCAAATAAATAAATCTTTTAAAAAGTAACGTTGAGTTTTTTTAAAAAAATTAGAATTCTGTCGTCTTTTGTGTATTTTATATTATTTTTGCCTTGTTTTTATTTCATTTTATAATTTTATGTAATTATTTTGTTATTCTTTAATTCCTTTTTTTAACTTGCAACATAGATAAGCCTGATTAGAGATCCCTAAACAATTTAAAAATTCTTAAGCAAATGTTTATTATCAGAAATAATGGTATTCAGTTTTTTGAAAGATTTATTGATATAGGTTAACATTTTACTCAAAGCTGTGAGAAATTATACCTGTTTACATGAGAATTATCTCAGATGAACCCAATAATTCTGAAATATTGTAATGTAATACGATAATAATAATTCATTCTTTGAATTTCTGTGCCACGGCAAATCGAGAAGCTAGCACAACGATTGATTTAAATTGGATGAACTTCAATTGCTAGGCCTTATTCCTTGTGAAATCTCAAATTAACGATTCTTCAATTTTAAAACTTTAACTAAGGATAGAGATAACGAGGCTACTCGCCTAATCAGAATCATTTTTAATTAATTTTATTTCCAATTATCATTTTTAGCAGAAACGGCGGAACCAAGTGAAATTTCTCCGTAACTGCACGTGATTACAATGTTCGCCGCATTACCGACACACCTCGAACTTCAGAGTATAAGATCGGGCCATAGGTGCCGTCGGGACGGTCAACCCAGGAAACGGGCAAGTAATTACATTTTAGCACAAAAAAAATGGCTTATCCTACCAGCATTTCATTTCCCATCCTAGTTATCGGAAGCTGCAAGCACACTTTCCAAACTATTACCGAAAAAAGAGCTTCCTGGAAGATAAGGAAACCTAACCACATCGCCGCAGCCACTTTAACCTTTGAAAATAAAGAAGAAAAGCAAATGATACAAGTTACTCTTTTTCGCCAACGATACTTGCCTCCTAAACAGACATCGTTTTGCGGTGCACCGTGACGACCCTTGTCGCCACCGTAATTATATTTGATGTGACAATTAGTAACTGAAAACCGCACGGATATCTCAAATTGACAACCGAAGTGTGTGGCTCGCCACATAGCATTTCTTCTGAGTCGGGTAACTTTCCCAATAGCATTTGCAGGTATATCGTTTGCGGTATGGCGGGACCATCTTTGATCTAAACATACCGATTCTTTGAAGGAAAGAAGCTGCCTACTTCCCATGCAAGTTCTGGAATATTCAGTGTAACGGCTAACGGGTCTCGACCACTGACGCCGAACACTTTTTCCGGGGATGTACAGCCGTAATTTATATGTCTTTAAACGGAAACGGTACTTTGTAATTTAAAATTATGAAGAAATTTCTTTGAATTATAATATGCTATTTTGAATAAATATATGGGACGTCTCAGGAGTAATAATTTCAAGAGAAAAAAAGTTTTTTTTTAACCATACGCTTTGGAAAGGAATTGAAATTATACGAATAAGCATGCTCATTTTCTCTGAAACTAGGCTTGTGGGTCAAAATTTTTTGATTTTTCAATTCAAGTGATAATATTGCCGGAGATAAATAGTGTCTAAAAATCTAGGAATTAAAAAAGTTATTATGTTTCGTTTTATTTTTACAGTTGCAAATTCAAATTCCCAATTTCAGAGAAGAAGACTTATATTTGTACTAAATAAAACAAATTAAACTCTTATCCTCTGAAACAAGGATTGCGGGGTAAAATTTTTTGATTTTTAATTCAATTGATAATATTGCCAGAGGTAAATAATTTTTTTAAAAAAAATCTAGGGGTTAAAATAAATTGCTTTATTTTGTTTCCTTTTTGCATTTGAAAATTCAAATTCCCAATTTCAGAGAAAAGGACTATTATATTTGTAATAAATAAAAAAATTAAACTCTTCTTCTCTGAAACAAGGCTTGTGGGGTAATATTTTTTGATTTTCAATTCAAGTGATAGTATTGCCAGAGGTAAATGATTTTTTTAAAAAAAAATCTAGGAATTATAAAAAAATGCTTTATTTTGTTTCATTTTTGCATTTTAAAATTCAAATTCCCGATTTCAGAGAGTAAGACTATTATATTTATAATAAATAAAACAAATTAAACTCTTCTCTGAAACAAGGCTTGTGGGGTAAATCTTTTGATTTTCGATTCAAGTGATAATATTGCCCGAGGTAAATGATTTTTTTTTAAAAAACTGCTTTATTTTGTTTCATTTTTGCATTTTAAAATTCAAATTCCCGATTTCAGAGAATAAGACTATTATATTTACAATAAATAAATCAAAGAACTAAATTTATTATTTTTAAAGATAATTATTCTCATGACAATTATTAGGAAATTATGCTGCAGTAAAAGAGAACCAATTTATATTTTATGAGCATCTTTTCAATCAAATTTTTGGTAATTTTCGAAAAATTGAAACATTTATTTTGAAAAAAAGGAAGTTTTAAAATTTATTACAGGCGGTTTCACTTTTAACTTAAAAAGTTGTTGCATTTGTAACACATAATATAAAAAAATGTATGCTCTCTTCCCTGATAAAACAAGCACCGAGGCTTCTAAACAAAAACTTTCGTCGGTAAGATTTCGAAAAGAAGCCTGTAATTTCTTTCGGGCTCGAATGCAGAGAAACTCCTGCTGCGCAATGAGACGCAAATGACGCGTGGATGAATCACTGGCGTAAACGCCAAACAATGCACAGGCAGTCCTTTCCATTAGTGTGCAGACCACCCTATTTTTTGGGTCCAGTCCCTTTGATGCCAGTGAGCCGTGGCGCCCGAAATCTGGCGCCGTCAACAAAGACAAACTACACAACGACGTTTGGTACCTTTTGATGGAAAAGTCATTAGATGAGTGTTAATGAACGAAGCGAAAAGCATAGCAGAGATATGTCTGATGGTGTTTGACCCCGAAATGGAATACAGCAAAAGAAAACAGTTTGGACGCAATGCTGATATCAGATCCAGAATTATTGTGCCCATTATGTGGTTGCAAGGATTTTTTTAAATTCAATATTCCTTCGCAACTTTCATGTAAAGAAAAAGCATTATTATTTGTTTACTGTATGAAATCTCTGTGTATATCTAATGTATATAGTATATCGCAATGTATAATGTATATAGTAATTACTATTGTATTTATATTATGATTGTACATTGTATATATATTATTGTTGTATATTGTATACATATTATGATTGTATTTTTTATGAATGAATACTTATTGGCTTCCAAAAGTTAGGCAACAAATTGGAAAATCTCGATAAATCAGCTGAAAGAATTTTGAAATTTTTGATATTTAGATATATCTTTACTAATAATAAAAATGTGCGTATGTGTGAGGGTCTACAGGTCGAACCAATTGACTTAAACCACCAAAATCCTTTAAAAAAATTCATTAAAAAAAGACACATATTCTCATAAAAATAATATATATTCTCATATAAATAAAGGTTCCTAAATTTTTTTTATAGACGGCACTCTCAGCTCACTTTTATCCTATCTGAGCACCATATGGGACTTTCAAGAGAAGTTTTGTTAGCTTACAACTCCCTTCTTAAGCCCTACTTTGGCTTATGATTTCTTTAGGTGATCAAATTGTATTCGATGCCTATGAGACTCTTTGACAACAGGTTAATTATATTCACAACAGAGAAATTTATTTGTATTTAATATTCAATTAAGTATTTAATGTGTAGTTTTATATGTTCAAGTTTAGTACTTTTTATGTTACTGTTGATGTCATGGAATGTAAATGTTAATGCAATATTTTCTTATGTTTTAGGTTCCTGTGGCTTGATAAATATTATTACCATGTTTGGTCTAATTGGTTTTTCGTAGTTTTATTTTGATTTTTTTTGTTCAACTTTTATAAAACAGAGAACAGCGTAAATAAGTAATGTATAGAGACATCCAGAAAAAAATTCTTCTCTTCTATAATCATGAGCAAATACGATAAATATGCAATTTTTATATGCTGATTGAAATTTTGCTCATTACATTATGACTTTCATATTAAGCAAAATTGAGAAATTGATATACATTAGAAAGTCTTGTATGCGATAAAAACTGAATTATTAAATTGTTTAAAAAATCATTTTCCAAAATTTAATTCGATTTTACAAAGTTCTGTATTTTTTACATACTTTTGTAAATTACTATACTCGATTTGAATCAATATGGAATGGAAGTCAAATTTAACATTTTTGGAATTGCAATTTGCAAAAAGCGGGTAATCGCCGCGAAAACGCACCGAAATTGGCAACGCTTGGCGTGGAGCTTCGCGCCAGCTGGGTTGGTTAGGCGAAAGGAAGCCACAGGATCACTTGAGGTGTTTTAAGAAGTTTCGCGTGCTTTTGGGAGCGCGTTCACTTGGATATATAGGGAACGGGTAGCCGTAGTTTCAGGAGTTAGTTAATCTTTTTTCCTTCTCGGAAGAGAAGCGTTTCGCTGGACTAGTGGATTACTTTTCTCGCTTGTTATTAGTGAGTTGTGTTCACGTTTGCTGTTAACGTTGTGTTATTGAGCTCGCTGCGATTTACTGTTACTATGCTAAACGATAACTGTTTTGCAGTTTGTTTTTATTGTGCGTAAGGCTTGCATTTACGCTGTAGGTGACTGTTGACTGCTGGATTGTTTATATCTCAAGTTTTACTTTATCACGTCATCCTGTAAGTTTGTGCTGTCCTCAAGTAAAGTTCATTCAATCCGAACCCCCTACGCTAAAAATGTAACAATACATACTGAAAAAACTCATGTCAAAATTATAGAATAAGCAGGCGTTCTTGAAAAACCTCGAAAAAAAAAAACTTAAATTATTACAAAAATACCACAGTAATAAACTAGTAATAAATTATAAAGATTTATGAATAATTTAATGAAAATAAAATGTTGAATAAATACAATAAAATAAAAAAAGTATTTGCCACACCGTTTAAGATTTTTTAATAACAAATGTACATTTTCTGCCTAAAAAATTGTAACTATAAATATAGTATTTATTCAGCTGCCCCACCTTTTTTAATCAATCAATAAAAAATATATAAATAATAAATCATTGAATATTTGTTCGAGTGCAAATTATACTCTTATAAATGTAAATAGTGTAGAATTAATTGAAATACTCGAATATCTGTCCCTATGAATTTAACATGAGAATCTTTATTCGCGAGGCTTTTTTGGTCCATGTAAATTATTATTATCGATATCAGAATGTAATTTATGTCACAATGTTATGTTAATCATTTAAAAATTCATTTACATTATGTATTGCAATCATATCACTCATATTCCTCAATTGGACTATTATTTTAATACCCCCTTCGCTTATTATCCCAGCTCATAGAAGATATCAACTATTAAAAAAATCATTATTTCAAATCGAATTGACGTATCATTAATTACCTGAAAACTCCGTGGGTAGTCTGTATGCTTTTTATAACGTGCTATCATTAATATTTTAGGGTATAATTTTGTTTTATAAAATGGCAATAGTATAGTATTGTGTCGTCAACTCATTTACTTCTTGTTGTTCCAGTTTAAAATAAAATCTCGTTTTAAATAAATTTTAGCAAAAAAATTTAAATCATAATTTATTTTATGATCATAAACTGTTTTCTTTGATCATTATAAGAAATTAAAAAAAAAGATTGTGATTATTAAAGAAGGCGTATGAAAAAACTCAAGGCGTGAGCTGTCATTTGCATCTTCCTACATAATTAATTATATCAGCAAAGAAATCTAATCAAAATATCGTGAATCAATTGATCAATAAAGTTCTAAACGTGGGTTTATTAACATGTTTCAAATTCGAAATCAGGTGAATAATAATGTTTAATTTTTTCAATAAATTAGTCCAGTGAAAGGTAAGAATTTAACGACACACAAATGACACGCAACTTTATTAGTGGAAAATTTGAGAGGAGTGGTCGATTGGATAGCCACTCTTGTCATTTCAGATCTAAAAATAAAATCAAAATAGAATAAAGATTAAAATGAAACCTGCTATGCATATTTCAATGTATCATGTGAGAACATCATTTCTTGAACGGCCAGCACCACGTGCTCGTGCAAGTTAAATTATATTTTTATTCATTTTAATCGTTTCATTGAATGAGTCACTTTAGCATTGCAAACGATCATAAAAACTTTGTCTCGCATTTTATTGTTTTAAAAAATTTATCCCATTTCCTATTTATTTCATTTCATATGATCACGTGCTCAAAATGACATTTTTCTAGGTTTTATTTTCTGTAGTGCTTAACTTATTTTTTTAAAAATCAGAGCTTTTGTAAATGCGATGGCAATGCGTTATTAAAAGCTGATTTTTTGAGAGGCTCGTGCAAATAATAAAATTTCGATTTTGTGCCTATGGATTTTTGTTGACGCCAAAAAATTCATTCCAAAAACAACGTCATGTTCTGAGATGATAATAAGAACATAAAGTATCAAAGGACATAAAGTATCAAAGTTATATAAGAAATAATTTTGAGGTTGAAGTTATTCACATAGCCGATAAACTTGAGCATATATGTTTTTTTATAATTCTCGACAATTTATATGTTGTGGCATTTACAAAAGTTTCTGAATATCATTCTGAAAATGAAATGCTACTATTTTTAAATGTTATTACCCAATTTTTTTATAAATACTTTGAATGACACTCGTGTTAAACATTGATTTTTAAAACAATTACAAATATTCTTTTCAGAAGGTTTGGAGGAAGAAATGACAGTCGAATTTTTATTAAAAGAAGTAACAACCTGCCATTTAAAAACTTTTAGCAAAAAAAATTCAAGAAATAGGATTTCATAAATAATATTACAAATCTTCTCCCGCCCACTCCCCAAACAAAAGAAATTACTTACTTATCTATTTATTTACCTGATTGATTTTTAACATAATCTTAAATAATAAAAATGTTAATAATTCTTTTATAACATGAACAGAAAAAATATCTTCCAATTTCTCTTTATATATAACGCTTACGTGGATGCAAAAGCAGGCCGAATTTGTTAATCGCCGTTTGGCAACATTTTGACTTCGCCCGGGAACATAAACGCACGGTTTGATAAGATTTCAAGCAAACGCCCACTTTTGCATTGATTTGAAAAATTTTTAAACAAAAAAATTAAAGGTCAAAACTCGGATGAATTTTTTTAACGATGAGTTTAAATCGTTCGTATCGATTTTAAGGCAAAATCGTCGGGAAAGATAAGACAGATCCAATAAAAAGGCTCAAGAATCGTTCATTAAAAGATGCAGTCGTAATGAACAAGATTGGGTGAAACGTTTATGTGTATGGAACGATGTTTCCGAATGGACTGAATTTGAAAATAGATGTTTTCAGACATAATTTTTTAGAAATAAATTTAAAAATCTTATTCTGTTTCTGTAGTGAGCTTTCAAATTTGAACAATTGTGAAAAAAGTACAATTCTTTATTTTATTTTATTTATTTATTTATTGTAGATATCACTTTATTAATTCTGTTTTTTGGATATAGTTCCTAAATTTGAAATATTGTGAGAAAAACAGTTTTTTTAAATCTTTTTCTTTCGTA
>JAOUZG010025245.1:3921486-3933176 GCA_026289955.1 Argiope argentata | reverse complement strand
AAAAAAATTTAAGATTCTGATTAATTTTTAATTTTTATTAAAAACAAGGAAAAACTCTTTCTTATTAAGTAGAAACTACCCCCCTCCCCCAAGAAGTAAATATGTGCCAAAACAGATAGTTCTAGGTCAAACGATCTGTTCTGAAAGACAGATTTTTGTCATGAATATTGTGATATTTTGATATTATATATAGTAGCAGCATTGAGATATTAACATATTAATAAAATCTGCGGGTTGCAATTCATATACATCATCTGAGAATAATTTAAATTTACTAGTGGGAGTTTTTTAAAGACGAAAATGGGTTTTTAACTAGTAGCTAATCTACAATTTAAATTTGTAATTATGAAGGTAACTTAAAAGGTAAAATGACATTTAAGGTTAACTAAGAATGATGAAATTTATAGCGAAGCATTTCAATATACATCCATTATTTATTTGAATAATGTCTTTTTTTGTTACTGCAAATTATTTAAATTGAGAGAGACTGAAATAAATTTTCATCAGATATGGTTACACAATTAAAATGCTTCTTAGAAATGTAGTAAAAAAACCAATAATAAGAGTAGAAATGATATGAAATATTTCTTATTATAAATTCAGTTTATATTCTTATTATAAAATATATTATTATTTATTTATTATGATATAAATATTTCTTATTAGAAATGATATTATATTTTTATTATAATATAAAATATTTTTTATTATAAATTCAGTTTTTATTCTTATTATAAATGATATTATATTCTTATCATGATATAAATTATTTCTTTTTACAAATGCAACTTATATTCTTATTACAAATCAAGACAAAAATATTTCTTATTATATATTCAATTATTTCTTATAAAATATTTCATAGCATAAGGAAATCTTCGTTCATATTTAATTTTTCTTTCTAGAACTTGAAATTGATGAAGTGAAAATCTTATTAAACTAGAATTTAAAGTTTTTTGTTCTATGATGGATATATTTTTTAATATTTATCCTGACTTTTTGCTTCCTTCCTAAAAGTATTTCAATAAGTTTTAACTCTTGATTTCGCTAATAGTGCAACATCTAATCTAGAATTAGATATGGCAATTTTAGCGATGACTGAAAAGGTGAATAACATTTGATTTCGCCTCATTCTCATAGAATTTTTGACATCTTGCTAATGCATCTCAATTTTTAAACAAAGGGAGTTCCTTTGTTTGACTATCATTCGTTTAATGAACAACAAAATTTTAAAATGAAGGGTTTAATTTTTTAAAATTTTAAAGTTATCATCTTTGGTGAATAGCTGGTACACCGAAAGTATTTAGTTAAATAATTTAGATATAATTTTATATCCATGATGACGTGAAATTTCAGGCATTAATTTTAATAATTTTACATTGTATTTGCTACTCACTGTGCACATGAAATATCCTAATGGTGATTAGTTCCCATTACATCATATTGTTATTAATAATGTAAATATGTGCTTAATATATCTCATGAATTTCGCGATATTGTAGCTTCATCTTTTTTGCCAAATTTTGAAGCAGCAGGGCAAACGGCTTGTACTGCGCCAATGCACACATAGATTATTAGTACAGATTATTATCATAATTCTTATCGATTCGAAATACTGCTTAAATTTTGATTGAATAAACTAAAATCTGTTACTTGAACGAATAAGAACTCTAATTAATTTGAACTTTAAAGGAGATAATGTTTATTCATTTTGAAACTCATTTGCTCATTTTATTTTGGTTTCCTTCGATAGTTAAGATATCACTGCAACTACATGTTAATTAAAAGCATTTAATTAAATAAAAATGTACAGTTCTTGAATTAAACGAGATAATTAAAAGACGAAATGATATTTTCTGCTTGATGCAAAAATTGATTTGCAAATGATGATAGGAACAGATTCAATTTGGATCAAATAAAAAGCACAATGGTGGACACATTATCATCTTGTTCAAGTATGTAGAAAACACAAAAAATAAAACAGCTACACATGACAGAATAAAGTTATTTCATTTATTAAAATAAAGCAATTGAAAGATTCAATAGCAAGTATTCGAAATATTGATTATTAGTTGCAACATAAACCTGACATCAGCATATGAAAATTTTAAAATACAACTTATATCATTCTGACCTATCCGGATGGAAATATATAACATGGACTTTTGTTAATCCCTTGGGAAGTATTGTTTATCAAACCTTTGGTCGAAAAGACCGCATCACATTTGAAAACTTAAACAATATCATTGTAGGGTAGCCAATGAGTCTATCTCCACCAGTCAATTAATGCCCATATGTCACATACAGGTATTCCCCGCACATCATGTCTGAAATGAGTTGTCCATTTCTGCTGGACCATTATACCATAACACAGCATTTGATAGATTTAATGACCATTTAACAGTTTGGATAAAATTCTTGCTAAAAAAGTTTATGCAACAAAGGATCTTCATTGAAACTAAGAAGTAAGTAAATGGACTTATTAAATGATTCTTCTGACTGATAAACCAAAAACTGACAGTCAGCACCTACAGCCCAGGATGTTCTTACCGGCCCATGCATGCGAGTTGTAAAATACTTACCCCTACGGGGAAGACCCGTTATCCATTTGACAGGACGTCTATTAACTTACAGAAGTCGGTATGAGTGAAACTAGTTTGAATTAAGAATTTACAGGAGATCAAAAGGTGCTTTAAAGCAAACCAAACCAAAGTGTACGAATAATGAAAAATCAATTCTTCAATTTCAGCAATCTGTTTTGTTCCACAATAACTCCCGAAGAAGGCCATCCCTCTTAATCTTCTATGTTGCAGCGTAAATATGAAATGGATTTGAATAAGCCTCATCATAATTTACCGATATTGGAGCACAGTTAAACAGTAGCTCACTTATTAAAAACCGCAATTTTGGAACTTACAACTTATTATTTGAGATGATGATTATCGAATGATGGTTTTCCTATGGGAACATAACTTATCCAAAAATGCTTTTCATAACATTCCTAGTTATAGTGATGCTTCTGATCTTACGTTTCTACCTGTTTCTGATTTATCTTGGGGCAATTTATTCCTTCTATAGATTTGCATACATATTAGAAGATCACAGTGTAAAAATGAAAAGATTATAGCCTTGAAATGACTACAGATACAATATGTAAAAGAAATTACAAAAAGTATAACTTATCAGTTTTGTTATGAATAGTTAAAAAGGAATGTAGTTTTAAAATATATACGTATTTCTTTTTCTCAAAGCACTTGCTACCTTCAACTATTATTTTAAAATTCTAGAGAGCCGGCGTCCTTGCACAGAGGTAACGCGTCTTCCTTGTGATCTGGGCGTCCCGGGTTCGAGTCTCGGGCATTGCATGGTTGATCTGTGTACTATGTGTGAGGCGTGTTAATGCGCCCTCCCCCTGTAAAAAGGGACTGTGCAAGCGAATGCGATTAGTGTGTAGCTAAATTAATACCGTTGGCCCAAGTTGGCACTACCTCAAACATGTGACTCTTATTTTGGCTTAAAATCACTGACAGTCGTCAGCGCGTTTGTCCATAGCTAGTGGCATTAGTAACAACAACAAACAAATTCTGAAGAAACTCTTGAATATAAATTACACAAAATTTAAAAGTGATTTACAGGTAAAACTTTTCCATTCAACTAATGTAATTTTCATGGAACTAAAAATTAATTTTATCCTTAACAGCTCAGTAATTTTATTTACTGTTTGTATGTCTTAAAATATAGGCCGGGATGGCCTGGTTGATAGAGAGTTGGACTCGAACTCCTCAGCTTACGGGTTCGAAGCTCACCGGCCAAAAGATTCACCGAGTGTGTGGCGATTGGCGCTCGTTAAATCTGTTTGTGGTCGCAAAGTACTCCATATCAAGAGTAATATCACTGGGGATACTGGCTCAGAGGTGATCGTTCTCTATTCCAGGTCTAAATTACGATCTGAGATGAATGAAAGACTTTGCATGAATGTAGTTCGCCCCCTAAAAAGGGTTGTGGCGTGTGTGTAGCTAAGTCGTGCTCTTGGCCCTAGATGCCGCTACTTGTAAAACAAAGAGACGCATTTCTAAGGCTCAAAATCTGCTGATAGTATCAGCGGAAGCTTGTCCGCGGCAAGTGCAATTAGTCACAATACAACACGCATGTTTTAATTTTTTTTTTGAAATTCTCTAGCAGTAAGATTAATAGAGACATGAGGTAGCTAAACAACTAAAAAAACCCTAGATAATCATTACGTCAAACGATGATAATGATTCTTACAATTTATAGATAATTTGCATGTGTTTAGAAAAAGATCCGAAAAAGTTAACTAAAGTGATGCGCTCCTCTAATATTGGCACAAAATGCTTCGTGGCAGTGAATCCTGTAAATGCAGTTTCCTTCAGGAAGGCCCGAGTGTTTTGCACTGCTACTCAATTACATTTTAAAACCTTTTATTTCCAGTTCAGGTTGAATAATCCGACCGAGAGAGTGAATCGGGCGCCCTATTATTATGTAGATGAAGTTGGACGGCACAAGAAAAGCCAGTAAATATCTCACCCAAACAACCTCCTATTTGTGTAATTATGTGACAGCTAATGTTCTGTTTACGCCTCTGTGGAAGGATACAAAGAGGGCAAAAGGGTTTGGATGGAACCCTTTTTCGCACAACTCAAGCCAGTCTGAAATTTTTTTCTTTCTTCTCTCTCTCTCTGTCTCTCTCTTTCTCTTTCAGATGAGATGCGGCAAAACTTGAAAGACCGAAACAGTTAAAAGCACAAGTGCCGAAAAAAGAAGAAAAAAAGATTTCTTTCCTTCTATTTCAGTAAAAAGGTTAGAGAATATTTTGCTCTTTATTTACCAGTACGATGTATGTGCGCGTCTTTTTATTATTGTATTTGTTGTATTGCCTTTTCACACAAATGCGCATGTAATAAGATAGCCAATGGAAAAAAGGTACGGGTACAGGGAACGGCTGTGAGAAACGAGGTGGTGGACAAGATATGCGTACTTTTCTAAAGGTGAATTTTTTTGTTGCTCCTTTTTTCGCCCCTCCTGTAATTTGGTCGGCACCGAAATGTGATAAAATAAAATGAAGAAAGAAGAAGGAATTGGAGATTGAAGTCCCTCTTTTTTTTCCCTTTCTGTTCTATCTCCGTGAGGCCGTGACACACAGGAAGTTCAGCAAAGGAGAAAATTATCTGTTTGCTTTGTTCTAACGAGAGTGGATTTTATTTTCCTTCCATTTAAATTTTCTGTTTCGGTTTTCTTTCTTTCGAACAAGTGTTTTTGTTTTTACCGGCCACAACTTTTTATGAGAACCACATGCTTTTGTAATCGAAAAATTAGAGAAAGTGACTGCTTATGTGAACAAAAGATGGCGCTAATTTATCGAATTTTTACAAGATTTTAAAACTTGGAGTGCGTCTCTACTTTTACTTGTAGACTGGAGGAAAGCACAGATAATCGTCTATTTTCGAACTCGAATTCTACAAACTAATTTGGAGGGAAAAAAACACTTCGGTAAAATTACGCCATCCGTGTAACTTAACAACTGAGAGAATGTGGTTACGTTGTCGTGTTTGTTGTTCTCTGAGATTATAGCTAAATTTAAAAGTCCACACTGTGTTAAGAAGAACATATAGAATGACCATAAAGCTTTATTTTTTAATTTTACGAAATTTCAGATAGTCTTTATTGCAGATTTCATTAAAACATTAGCATTTCTTATTACTAGTTTCTTGCACCATTACAAGCATTTTATTTGAAAAACACACACACTTCTATGCTTTTTATGGCAAGTTCTTTGGTAAGGATTTGTACTATGATATAATAGTAATTAATTTATTCGAAACAGTTAAAGTCATGAATTTTTATAATACCTTAAAACCAAATTCTTTTAATATATATTTCATAAAATATGCTCTCATAACACTCTTTTAATTTCTTTGCCAATATAATAAGTATTTTCATCCACAATTTATTTATAGCAACTCTCAGTTTGAAAGCAAAGGACCATAGTTTGACGACCTGCTATTTTGTCCGGAATAACACCTTTTGAATATATTTTTTATTCATAATCCGTTATGGAATAGTAGATTAATGCTAATAGTATTTCTTTAATAATTTATACTGTGATATAACAATAATTAGTTTATTCGAAACTGTTTAAGTCATGAATTTTTATAATACCTTAAAACCAAATTATCTTAATAAATATTTCATAAAATATGCTCTCATAACAATCTTTCAATTTCTTAGCCAATATAATCATTATTTTCATCCACAATTTATTTATAGCAACACCCAGTTTGAATGCAAAGAACAATAGTTTGACATTCCGCTTTTTTTTCCGAAATAACACCTTTTGAATATGTATTTTATTCATAATCTGTTAGTAATGATTAAACGCTAATAGTATTTCTTTAATAAAATTCTTTTAAGCGTTAATATGATAAACATTAAAATCGTGGTAAAGATAACACTTGATTTTTTGATAAATGCGCCTTTTTTTATAAAAGCTAGTCCTCGATATCACAATGTTATTACCAAAACTATATGCCGTCGTAATATACTTTCTGCCGGAGTCCTGATATAGGGTTAGCGAGTTTTCCCCGTGATCAGGACGTTCCCGGTTCGGGCATGATTGTCCTTCTGATTTTTATCTGTGAGGTGTATGAATGTGCTGTGCTGTAAAAAGGGGCTGTGCAAGCGAATGTGATGAGTGAGCAACAAAATTCGTACTCTTGGCTCTATTTGGCGCTACTTCAAAAACAAGAGACGCTGATTAGGCTTAAATCGCTGACTACATTAGCGAGCTTGCCCTTGACAAGTGCCACAAGACAACAACATATATCTAACATTATTTTGTCTTTAGCTGGATTGTAGCTCCACTTTCTTATTCCTTAAGTAAATTGAACAAGTAATAAACAGAATCTTTCTTACTTAGCAGAAAACAATGAAAAGAAATAATACTATTAAATGCTTGAAGGAACAAAGAAGATGGGCTGAATTTCATTGCAACAATCGAAGCATTACTGAAAATTAGATCGAAGAATAATTCTGAAAAATTGTCAAATTCCAGGGAAAAAAACTGCAGAACAATTTAATTTTCATCATGGAAAAGAAAACTTTTTGAACCTTTAATGTTACGAAAATTATTTTCTCAAATTTAGTTGCCTAAATTACAATGAAAAATCGAAAAATCGGAATTGAATTTTAATTTATTTTTTATGAAAATTATTATTAACATTTTTACATAAAGGCATCTTTTCATCTTTCTGGGAATATCTGCGCCAATTTCGGCACCTCTAATTCTGATCTAATATCTTTGACTACAGATTAAATTCTTTCTTTATTGAGACAGGTTTTGTTTATTTTGCAATATTTTTCAGATGTAAAGAAGATGAAAGGAGTAAGCTATCTTTGACAGAGGAGCATGCGCTTTCATTCGAAAAAAATTACGAAATTAGAGTAGAGGGTTTTTCCTAGGGACTCTTTCGGGTTTTTTTCTATATAGAATGTAAATTAAAACAGAGCTTCTAAGATTTTTTTGAGAATGGAAGTGGGTGGTACTGGCACAAAAAACCTTCAGTGATCTTTCTAGATGCAAAACACTTTAATGAGAAATAAAAATCAGTGAAATCAGACTAGTAGTTTGAACTGGGGCATTTCTATTTTGGTTCTTCTAATTACTTTAAATATAAAAAAAATATTTATTCTTTATCTATTTAATCTTAATATGTTGATTTTAATACTAAAAAATACAATAAATGAGCACAAAAAAGAATTTATAGCAGTTTAACAGCGAATAATTTCAGCATAATAAAGTTGCACAGCAATTGTTAACTAATGAAAAACACAAACCAGACACCTGTTGAAAGCTGGCCCAGACTAAATATTGAATTTTGTAATGAAAATCTTATCAAGGTGTCAAATACATAAATGGCACAAAATGCTTAAAAATGACCCTGAAGTAGACGAAAATTTGACCTACATCATAGCCCGAGAAAAAAAGTAACAAGAATGAAAATTCAACAAATTTCTGACCTTATTCTTGATGGCTGACGAATAATAGTTCAGAAAATTAGTGACAAAGTGTGCATAATTTTTAAAAGTATGCTATTCATTCTAATTTCAGTTTCGTAAAATCACAGCGAGGTGTTGCTTCAATTGTGAAAAACTGATAAATTTTTTGTAAAAACAGGAATTTTTCAGAGACATTTGAATCATTATCAACAGAAGGATACTTATACTAGAAGGGTGTGAATTTCTGACACATATATTAACCTGTGACTGGAATTGGGCTCTTCATATCTATGCTAAAAAATATCGGAATACACTCAGGAACAGTGAACAAGAAGAGAAAATGATCCATTAAAAGCAAAGACTCTGTCTTCAGCTTGAAATATTTTCATTTGTGTCTGAGTGTATTTGAATTTCACTGGGTATTATACCCGGGGATTTTCTTTAAGAACGAAAAATATATACCACCTTAAACTAAACTTTCAGAATAATAATTTAGCATATCAGTCCAAAAGGATATCTCATCTAATTTGCAATATCATGCTTCCCCAAGACAATGCAAGCTAGCGCCTTAAAAGAAAGTTTAATTAAATTCATTGGACAATACTCGAAGTTCTCTTCATAGTCCAGACATATCACCTTTATACTATTTATTCATTTAGATCCTACAATGAAGCATTGAGAAAAAGAAGATTCTACTCGGATGAAGAAGTAGAAAATGCATGTCTTGCTGTTTTTCAGTCCCATCCTACTGTTTTCTGTCACAGAGAAAAAAATCTCCAATATACTTGATAGATTTGTTGACGCCAAAGAAGAATATACAAAAAAAAAGCATCAGTGTTATTTGGTAAGTAATATTTTAAAAAATACTATTTTAAAATATCATTTATATCTAATTTTTACACTTTCATGTATATAATATAAATAGCTGTCAATTGTTAATAACGAGGTAAGTCAGGTAAAGTTGAAGAATTTTCTTTGAAACTCTTCTTAACAATCAAATAGAATTTATAATATATTTAATATGACACTATAGGACAAGACAAAAGGCTTTCACTTCATCCATAAACATGTACAATTTGTTATATTAGAAAAAAAATACTTCCTTGTACAACTTAATTTGCTGAACCGGGATTAAAGGTTTCTAAAAATTTTAGTGATGTGTTTTGCGGAACTTAATTCGGAAATTTTCCCCAACAAAGAATTTTTGTTTCATATTTTGATAGATATAAAATGAATAGCATTTTAAAATCTCTATAGCATTCTGTTCTTAATTTTCTGTCTTTATCTTTTCACATATAATTATATCACAGGAAAGAATGGCACTCTTTAAAAATGGATGCACTTCAAAATATTTTCCACCTTTTTTTGTTGCCGAAGTTAAATCTTAAATTTAAAAGCAAAAAGAAAACTTTAAATAAAATTGTATTGTGCTGAATCTTTAGTTGAGAACTCTTTGTATATTTATTACTAGTAGAAAAGAGATTTATTCAGAAAGAGACATTACCGTAGATATTCTACTATTTTAAACTCGGTACTTACGTATTGTACCGTCTTCGCCAACGGTTTAGTAACTTATTGATGACGGACTCAAATTTGGCGATAAAGATCAATAGATTACACCATTGCCGAATTACCATAATTAACGGTTTAGCGACTCATTGGTGCAGACTTCAAATTTGGCGACAAAATTTGACGGTAAAATACGTAAGTACCTTAAACTCTCACTTATTGATGTGTGTTTAAATATTCAACCCAATCATTTGCAATGGTTCCATCAAATCCGAAAATTTACAAATTAAGGACAGTCAAAGATTTGATAAAATGTTTATGCAACAAATAAAAATTAATTTAAAAATTTGTATACTGTAAAAATTAATTAAACAAGCACATTTTATGTACAGCTTCAGAGAGAGCCTTTTGAATGGGAGATATAACATATAAAATATTGAATGGAAGATTTAATTCTTAATGCTTTATAATGTTTACTTATCGGAAGGAAGATATGGATTTCTTGAAAATTACCTTAAAAACCCATGCAAAAAGGTTTTTTTAGAAAAAAAAAAAGATTTTTTTTTCAGATTACTTTTGAGGTAGAAATTTCTAAAGTATATGTTATTCTTTTGGCAAGAAAAATAGTTTCTCTAAATATACATTTTAATCTACAAATATTGCACTAAAATTCCTTCAGATCGGTTTAATGACTAATTTAACAGCACATTTTTACTTCAAAAATTTTCTTTAGCAGAAATTAGTGGTTTAAATCTGCTCATGAGCCACGAACTTTTTGGCTATAATAAAGACATTGCCACTTACAAATTATTTATTTAATCTATTTTCCTACTTTTTACTCCAATATAAAGCTAAAAGTTATGTTTTAATTCTATCATTAACCAAGATTTTTTAAAATCATTAATTTTTTTTTTAGAATTTGTGATTTGATGATATATTAGTAAAATAGTAGAATTAGTAGAAAATGCTAGAATATTTAGTCTTTTTATTCGAACAAGCTTAATCTTATATAATATTTATTATTATACTTTTCAAACTCTATCTTCAAAAACGCGAATTTTTTCCAATGCTGAAATCGGGAAAGTATCTGCAATACTACAAAAAATAGTCTTTTTATTTATACAAATTGGGTCAAAATTTGAGCAATTACTATGAAGTCACATTCGATTTGTTCTTCGTGTACACCTTTTTTTTAATAAAGCAAAATCTTCAATATAAAATGTCCGTAAATAAATTATTTGTAACCTTTCTTTCCTACTACAAGACGACTAAAGGCAATAAGACAGAAACTGGCAATGAATCCAAGTGTCTCTGTTGTGAACTCTTCTCTACCATAACGACTTCTCTCTCGACCTCTGGATTTTAGCAAATGATTTCCGCTCTTCGTACGAAACCAGCAAAGCGTAATCGAGAAAACCTCGAGTTAGAACAACACGGCAAAAACTGCAGAAACATGTGAATGGATAAATAATAATCAAAAAGCCAGCCGAAGCAGAAACTCTCGTTTGGTACCACATTAGGGAAGTAAACTTGGAACGGGGGTATGATAACTAGTATTACGTATGTTTACAGAAAGGATGACGCTTGCGAGCAAGGAAAGTAGTGGCGTCTCAAGTGGATGGGCTTCACGGTTTCTTTGATTTGCTAAAAGGAACTAAAGGTGTTTTGCAATAAACAAAACAACATTATACAAAATACAGCGACATTTACTTTAAAAATATTTTTAGAATTAGGTGTATGCGGGTAATTTCGTAAGAGCGATTCATTAGGTATAATTAATTACCGCGGCAAATAAGAGATGGACAATTTTTATCTCATCACTCAGAGTGTAGGAATTAGTCGGCTTTTAGTTGATTCAGCAATTTTACAAAACTTCTGTCTGTAAATAACTGGAACAATTGGAATGGATCTGGAAATAATAGAGTATTTTTAGATTGAAGTTGTGTTTATTATGGGATATTCTTAACTTTAGGATTATGCATTACTCTTTATTTTATCACATGATGTTGTTTTTGTTTGGGATTTTGAAGCATTTGCAGAAAATAAAGGACAGAGCCTTAAGCAGCTATCGCCTGAAGAAGCACAAAGAAGAAAATGGAAATGGATACGAAACAGCGGGGAGAGGTACCGAAAGTTGTGTATATATACCAAAATAGATAGATAGATAG
>JAOUZG010025245.1:3878483-3894638 GCA_026289955.1 Argiope argentata | reverse complement strand
TTTTGTATGGTTTGGTACAATACATAGCCTTCAAAATAGACCGTACTCTATAATCCATGGGATTGAGATTTGGCGAGTATTGTGCCCAATCTGCAGATGATAGTCCGTTCGGAAAAAGCGCCCTGAACCTTTCTTTTATCTTTTTGGCCTTGTGAGCAGGTTCGGAGTCTTGTTGAAACGTCAGTTTACATTATCGAAGCGCGGTTTGTCCCACGGAAATAGAGCAGCTTCTAGAAGGTTCCGCTGGTACATTTTTGACTTATTCTAACACCCTCACCCGCAAAAACCAGAGGTGACCCCAGACCATGACCGACTTTGAATGCTGGCAATGTTCAACAACCTCCCGGGGTGCTTGGAACGTCTGCACATCTGGTTTCAACGTTCTCAGAGTTTTAAGCTTGTTGGACGGTAAAGAGATTCTCATTAGTGGAACGGCATCGCTCTCGGATTTGACTTTCGGCCCATCTCAAAAGTTTTCGACATCTTTGGATCTGCACTAGTTGATTTTCTTTAATTAGAAGCTGGAATTTGTAAGGTTTCAGTCCAAGCTCTGACATTCGCCGCATTGATCGATCCCTTATTCCCATTTCAAGAGCAATCTTTCTCAAGGACGCCCTCTGATTTCGTCGAGCTCGCTTTTTGAGGGTCTTACGGTTATTGAAAGTGTTCATCATACGTTTCGTCCATTTCCTGAACGTCACCGTCATTGTCATGATCTTTGAAACAGCAGATTGCATCAAACACTATTTGCCAAGGCGTATGAAGCAAATGAACGATTTCACTGTCGTTTTCCTTACTTCAATAATTCAAAAATTTCAGATCTTTTGTTTGACTTTGTGTAAAAAAAACAATGCGTAAACTAAGAGATATATTTAAGAAACATTTTTTATTGAAGTTATTTCCCCAAAGAAATTAACATAAATAAAAAAGAAATAAGTTAACTTCTATTCTATGATGCAATAACTTTGTCCGAGTTTTTTTAATCCGAATCCTGTAAACTACATAGATAGAAAGCAGGATCCTTCTTCTTGTCCTTTCAAAAATGGAAGAAAATCACGTGGTTAAAAAATTGATGTAATAAGGAAAAGGTTTTTAATTTCAACAAAAACAATGTCATCTACTTTTGGAAATTAAACAAAAATTTCTTTAGATTGCTGAAATTCAGAAAAAAAAATGCACAATTAAACTATATTATTAAAAAAATGTTGTAAATTTTGAGACGGTCTACATCTCATTTTAAAGCATTAAAATTTTCCGAAAATATCTCAGAAAACAAATACGAAAACTGATTTTGTATTTAATTAAAAATCTAATTAAAACATCAAAAAAATCTATCCGTAATCAACTTTTCCACACTCCAAAATATCTATTTAATTAATATGGCAGATGTAGATCACAAAGTCTGGAATAGAAATTGTTAACACACACACCTATGCATGCATACTTACCACTTTAATATAAGTAGATATATATCATGATTCAAAATTTGAATGAGCTGTATTCTGATTTCATTTTAAATAATATTTTAAGTTTTTTTCTATATTACAGTATTTACTATATAATTTTAAATTGTTTTTTTTAAATTTTCTATATTACTATATTACTATTTTGAAGTGAGGCCATTTATGCGCTTTTATTATCTATAGTAAGTCTTTAATTCCTTTTATTATTTTTATTTTTATGAAGTATTCCACTAATTATCGAATTACAGTTTCTGCAGCACTGTGTCACTCATTATTGTCTACATTCAGCAGCGATGCTCCAACTTGCACGAAAGTCAGGTCATTAGCATTGACACTTCTAATTCTAATACCATTTTATAAAAATGTAGTCATATTACAAAAGTAGGGTAATATGATAATAATCATGATGATAATGACCTTTAGAATGTCAACCTCCTCTTCCTATCTATATCATTTTTTTCTCTATCTCTGCTTCAGAAAAGCCTATATACAGCTCTTATTTATGATTTTGAAACTCAATACCGGATGTTGATGGTAATGGGTAAAAATACCTGTGATGAGATATCGAAAAGAAGACAGAAAAGGAAGAGTCGGCAACGTGTTACAAGAATGAATGTTAGTCTATACTCTTTTTTTTAAATGAAAATCTGAGCTTATAGAGATAGTTAAATTAATATTAAATCCTAATTAGGTTTGTTCATCTATGCTTTAAAACGCATTTAATATATAAAAAAAGAAGTGAATGATAAAACTTCCAAACGTTTTGCTTCTTTGATTGAAAGGATTTATCAGTAATTATCGGAAGGAGGAGATCAAGTGGAGTATATATGTGCGATCATCAACGATCAAGAATCATCTTTTTAAAAGTATATCAAATATCATCCTTTCAATAAATGCTCGAAGTATTCAGTAAAAGAATGCCGGTGTCCTGGTGCAGAGGTAAGGCGTCTTTCCCGTGATCTGGGCTTCCTGGGTTCGAGTCCTGGTTAAGGCATGGTTGTTTTTCTTCTGTGTTCTATCTGTAAAGCGTATGAATGTGTCCCCCCCCGTGTAAAAAGGGTGTGTGCAAGCGAATGTGATGAGTGTATAGCTAAGTCGTACTCTTGGCTCTAGTTGGCGTTACTATAGACAAAATATGCTTATTCGGATTAAATTCACTGATACATCAATGAGCTTGTCCATGGCAAGTGCCATTACTAACGACAGCAACTGAAATAATGCTCTTTGATTGATTAATCAAGTACTTATGACCAATTGAAGTATATCTATGGATCATCAGAGATCAATAGATCATCAATATCGACCATCCTTCTTTTAAAGTATATCAAGTACTTATTGAAAGGTTGATCTTTGACAGTAAGGGCTTATCATGTATTTATCAAAATTAAATATTTAATTATTAAAAATATTACATTTTTATGGAATTTTTGTATAATAACAACAATAAGTTTTTATTTCATAAACAAACAAATCTTGCCATTTTATAAACAATGGTGCAATATGAATAAACACGTCCTTCTAAGCAGCGAAAAAATATAATTATTTTACAATAATTTTATTACATGTTGTGTTTGGAAAATAGAATCTGCTCACAACAACAAGTTGTGGCGACAGGTTGAGTTTCAGGAAATTAATCATAGCCCGACCGCAATGACTTTAAAAATAGGTGTTCGATACCATTCACCTTCCTCCCCCAATTTCCTAGCTTGGCAAACATTTCACCACGCGATTTTCCACCCTCTTGTTGGGCATGCAACGGAAATACTCCAATGCCTCCTTAAAACAACGATTACATCCTCCGCTGCCCCCGCTGGAACAGATGCCAGGGTCAGCTCTCATAATTGCGAAGATGATGTAACGTCCCGAGCATGCCTCTTCCTCTCGCTGGTCTCCTTGAATTTCCCAGCAGAGATCACTCAAAGGTGTGTCCCAGTGATTTACACTTCACGCCATCACTTCCATTACTTAGGCAAATTATACATCTATTTAAGATAAGTATCGCGAGACAAAAATTGAAATGAATCTAATCGAATAACCCCGCGCTCTGGGCGTCGTCTGTGAAGAAACTTGATCTATATAAAAACAAGTTCTTCCGGAGGGGCTCTTTTTTTTCCGAAGAGCTCATATCCATTACTTAGCATTATTTCTTTTTTTTTTCATTTCAATTAATAAGAAATCACTGCAGACGTTGTCTGTGGTTACAGTCGTGAGGATGTGAAATTTAACAGGGCTCAACTCTCCTTTTATATGCAAATTGTACGTTCTTGTAAAATGACAGAAGCCTACATAATGATATTTTTATTACTGAAATTTTTGAAATAACTCTGGGGTACTTTTTTTATACATGCGATGAAACAATTTCTAAAATTTAAATTTTGAAATAAAATTCTGTGGACTTGTTAAAAATTTTTTTGTTTAGAAAGAGAGCCTCTTATTGTTTTAGAATCTTCCCAATTTTTTGTATTCTGAATCCTGAACATTCTTATAAAGTGACAAAAGAAAGCACCAACTCCATGGTACTTTCTTTATACATGCGATGAAACAATTTTTAAAATTTAAATTTTGAAATAAAACTCTATGGACTTGCATTCTTAAAAAAATTGTTTAGAAAGAGAGTCTTTTATTGTTTTAGAATCTTCCCAACTTTTTGTATTCTGGATCCTGAACATTCTTATAAAGTGAAAAAAGACTCATTATGATATTTCAATTGTCATTTTTTCAAATAACTCCATGGTACTTTCTTTATGCATGCGATGAAACAATTTTTGAAATTTAAATTTTAAAGTAAACTGTATGGACTTGTATGGTTGTTGTTTAAAAGTTTTGTTCAGAAAAGGAGCTTCTTATTGTTCGAATACGTATTTTTACAATGCTGTGTATACTGAATATTGTACATTCTTGTACAAAGGACTTCATTACTGTATTTTTACTAAGAAATTTTTTAAATTAACTTTATGGTATTTTTTATATATGAGATGAAAACTATTTTTGAATTTTAAAGTAGATTATATACATTTCTATGGCTATTACATAAGAGAATTTTTGTTTAAAAAGGAAACCTATTGTAAACGTATCATTTTACATTTGAATTTTGCGCTTACTTGTTAAGTGACAGATGTCTTCATTACAATATTTTTACTACCTAAACTTTCAAAGTAACTCTATGGTAGTTTTTACAATTGTGATGAAATTATTTTTAAACTTTGATATAGACTATATGCTCTTATTATTGTTGCTGTTTAAAAATGTTTTGCTCAGAAAGGGAGCCCCTTAATGTTCCAGTATCTTTGAAACTTTTTGTAACCTGAATTTCGTATGTACTTGTAAAGTAACAGTAGCCTTCCTTGCTATATTTTTACAACAGAAGTTTTATTTAACTCTGTGGAAATTTTTATATATATGATGAAACAGTTTTTGAAATTTAAATTTTTAAATACGCTATATGTCTTATACGTCTATTGTTTAAAAAGATTTTATTCATAAATAGAGTCTCTTATTATTTTGGTATCTGCACAACTTTTTGTATTTTGAACTTTTAAATTCTTGAAAAAGGATAAAATACTTTATTACGATATTTTTTGATAAGTTTATAGTACTTTTTATACAAACAATGAAACTGATTTTGAAATTTAAATTTTTAAATAAACTATATGCGCTTACATATATAATTTAGGAACAATTTCTTCAGAAAAGAAGTTGTTACAGCGGCTTCAGAACCTTTTTGTACCCAGAATAGAACAATCATTGGAATCTTTTGTGAAATGCCATTTTTCCTTCTAAATTCCAGCCCCAGAAAGCTCAGGGTTTCTTTAAGGTAAAGGTTTGTTGTTTCAAGTTAAAAGAATTAACAATTTTTTAAAGTTAATTAAATGAAACATTTTTTAATGATATGATGTTTTAACTAATTAATGGTTTTGCAGCTAAAGCAATACTAATTGCATTGATTTCAGGATTTTATAACTACATTCGAAAAAAAATCTTTAATATGCCTCAAGAATGAAATAAAATGCAGAAAAGGAATGAAGCATATATATCAGAAATGAAGCATATTTAAGAGATTAAAATGTAGTTTTAGCTTTATTTTAAAATATATTTCTTCCAAATTTTTCAGTAAATTTTTTGCATTTTGAATGTTTTATTATATTATTATTCTATTTTAAATACAATCTGTTATTCACTTAAAAAAATTGAATTCGCGTCTAAAACTGATGAGAATAAAAAGCGTATTATAAAGAAATAAATTCATCCACATTATTTTAATTTAAACGTATGTTGCCATTCTATTAAATTTTATGCATTATAATTTATCAATCGTAATTTTTTATTTTTTTATATGTGAAAATTTTTTAAAATTACAATTCCAAAATAGTTTTCATTTTGAGATTTTCATTTTCGCCCACATGGAAGAATAACTGTACAATTTTACTGTCTAAATATTTCCTTAAATTTAAATTTGACTTTGTTATTTACAATAATGTTTGTTTTTTTTTTACACCTACAACTCATTTACATGTTACGTAGCTATGCATACTATTGTGTGCTGTCTGAGAATTTTATGGCCGTACAAATAAAAAAAAAATTAAATTATCTGAAAATAACCACTAAAGAAATTTCGAAAATGATGTTCAAAAACAAATTCCAATTCCACTTATTTTTATTTACTGTTGCCATTTATTTTTTTGTAATAGTTATTACATATCACAAAGCTGTGACTATTACAAATAGTTATAGCCTTTCACGTCTCAAGCCATTCATTCCAAAGCCGATGAATAAAAACAGAAATATGCCGCTGTGTATGTTACCAGGACCAAGAGATGGAATACAATCATTACGAAATAATAAAGAAAAACAAGTAGTTAAAATTTTGTAATTTAGGGATATAAATTGCTCAAATCTCGCTACCTGTTGTAAAAGATATCACGCATTTATAAACGTCACACTTCTCTCGGCTGTGTGTGTATACCTTTCATCTGTTGTTTTCAATTTCGAAATCCTCTGCTTTTTTTTTTTTAGTTTATCATGTTTTTATTTTCTAAATTACACACGAAAACACGATGGAGATAAAAGATGGCAGATGGCAAAATGGGAAAAAAATCGAAGGCATATAATTTTTAAACCTATAAACTCTATAATCCCTCGGAGAGAAATGATGTTGTGATACGAGTACAAGATGATGGTATGACAGAGAAAATTGAGAAGGAAAGGTGGAAAAAGATTTATAGGATTTACCGAATGACTAAAAACAAATTAGGAATGATTATAGATCATGCGATTTCTTTTTTTTTCGTTTGTTTGTTTATTTGTTTGTATGTTTCTGAATCCGGATCGCTATTATTTTTGATGAATTTGGCGATTCATAAGAATCTCTGTCTACATTTTCTCTATTTGCTTATTCATTTATTTGCATCTTCTTCAATAAAATTTATGTTCTGTTTATTAAATTACAAAAAATTATATCAATATTTTGGTGGGTTAGTAATGTATATATCGAAACAATAAGCTGCTGTACTAGGTTTCAGGGCCGTGTTTAAAGTAGATCCGTGTTTTTGAGTTGTTTTTAATTTTATTAATTGCAGACGCTATTCCAAATTGAGAAGAAAAATCCCGAAATAGCACGAATTTCATCAAATAATGGTTTCTTTGTCAACTAAAGCTTTATTTATAGAAGGCGTCGGCTATGTTATCGTGCCATTTAATCTTTCTGAACCTCCTGAAGTGTATGGCCGCAAGATACTTTGGCAACACTTGCTTTAATTAAAAACGGGATATAGATGTAAGTACTACTAAAGGGATGAAAAGTCTTTGGTAATACCGCCAGCTGATTAAAAACCTGTGTAGGTGCAAATGTTAGATCCTCATGTTGTAAGGAAACAGAGCTCGTCGTATGGCGGTGACTCGACGGGGTTCTTTCTTCGATTTGATAATCGTAATCACTCTATGGATAGTTAATTTTTTTTTGCGTGAAATGTTTTCTTTTTAACAGTCGAGATGGACCTTCTTCGATTCGATTTCACCAAACTCCGAAGATAATTCAGAAATACGGTTAAATTCATTAAAAAAGTCCTTTTCTTATTTTGATCCAACATTTAAATACTTGATGAGTTTGTATATGAACTTATTACTACTAATAGCACTTGCCAGGGACAAGCACGCTGACAGCTGTCGGCGATTTTAAGCCGAATGAGCGTCTCTTGTTTTTGAAGTAGCACCAACTATGGCCAGGAGTACCACTTAGCTACATCTCACATTCATTTGCGTATCTTCTTTTTGCAGGTAGGGGGGACATTCACACCCCTCACAGATAGTACACAAAAGATCAACCATGCCATAACCGGGATTCCATCCCAGGACGCCCAGATCATGGGGAAGATTTGTTGTTGTTTCTGATCCCCTTGGCCTAGATCCCTAGACCAAGTCCAAAAGATCGTGTCGCACCAAAAGGTCAAAAACACTCTCGCTCTCATCCGACTGTTGCCTCTCAGAGGCACCGATGCGAGAAATAATATGAGAGGGAGATGCAATAGCCGAGCAGAGGGCAAGTAGAAAAGGTCCTGTTCGGACCGTCGAAGACCAGACTTCTAATGTGGCCAGACCATAGCCTAGCTAAGGCAGATTGGGCAAGTCTTGTGCGGGTGTTCTGCTAAGATAAAAACCAGGGCGCTCAGCGGCGTACCAATCATGTTCAGGAGGAATCCTCCAAATTGATTTTGCTTTGTCAATAAACATGGAATGAATCTCTGAGACTTTTAAAACAGATGATGGAGTCGTAGAGAGTTTAATACCTTCCACGGCAAGTCGATCTGTGACATCATTGCCTTGGGATTATTGCATTAGGTGAAGACTTGCGACCCCTAAGCCAGGATGCCGGCGTAGATGAACTTTAATTTATTTTAAAACCTACTTTTATTTTGATAGAATTTCGTGTGATTTGAATCTTTATAGTTCATTTATTTTTGGTTATAAAACCAAGACTTTTAAATAATTCGTTTCATTTGAAATATAATTACATATCAAATTCAAAGACGAGATTAGTAAGTCAGATCCTTCGATAACGTCCAAGTTGCGGTTATGGAGACAAAAATGAATCTGACCTAACGCATGAAAACAATCTTGTTGTTGAAACCATAATATTCTAGTTCTCAAGAATCTTGAAGTATTTAATACCCGATCATCAACCACAGGTTATTGAAAGTTCAGTTTTCAATGATCAGTATTCTAACTACAGAAATAAATAATCTCCCATCTCTGAGCTATTTTATTTCATCATTAACAAAAAAAGGGAATTATTTTTAAAATATTTGTATTATAAATTTTTTTCTTGGAAATCGATTTATCTCCAGGAATAATAAAAAAGAATGCAAGTGCATATTTGTGGGAGCTCTGCAGGATAAACCGCTTGACCTATAACTATCAAACTCTGCTCATATAAACTTTAAAAAATAACATAAATATATAAACAAAAATATAATCTTTGCAATTTTTAAAGCATTTTTAAGCGTAATAATGAAAAAAAATAATCCTTAAATAACCTTTAATGTTTTCAATTTCATTTGGGAAATTATTGATTCTCATTGATAAATTAATGTAAAGGATATGCATTATTATAGTGTCCGGTTTCTCATTAATTGTTTGTAAATTCCTTCTTAAATATAATTCCTTCTTAAATATAATTTTAAGCACTTGTGATTTGCGAAATTCCTCATTATTAAATGTGAATCAATGCGGATATTCAAAATTCGATTTCATTTTTTATTTCTTCAAAAATAAATCAAAATTTAGAAAACGGAATTGAAATTTTGGTCTAAAAATCAAAATTATCAGCTTAAACTTTTTGTTTTTATTTCAGCTTGTGGCAAGAATATTTCGTAGTTGAAAAGAATCTAATCCCTTTTTTTAAAATTTATTCTCAGCATAGATTTCGTTTATCTTTGCATTGTTCTTGCAGAAACCAGAAAAAATTATTATTTTTTTAAAAATTTTTTTGACAGTTTAGGTGAACGTAGTGAGTATTTCTCTATAATAATATGTATGCTTTCTTATTAGCTTTTATGCATTCATTTGAGTTTTGATAAGTAATTTTCTAAAAGTCAAGTCTAATTGCATATTGGCAAACATAAATTAACTTCAGTAGAATATTGGATTTTTTACATCGAAATTCTTTTAAACGCCTGTTCCATTAACGAATTACAACGAGTTTTTTAATTTACTTGTTTTAATATTATTTGTTTGTTGATAATGGGGGGGATTAGGCTAATCCACCTTGTGATAAAAGAATATTGTTTTTTTTACATACAGATTCAAATTATTTAAGGAAAATTCGGTAGTAATTAATACAATTTCAGTCTCCAACATTAAAAATTCAACATATAGAGGTTCCTAAATCGGAATTTGATCCCCCTATACATTTGAAATCCTTCAGAAAATTAAAAGAACCAATATTTGGACCTGAACCACTGGTCTGACTTCGTTAATTTTCTTTTCATATTAGCTGCCTTTGACGACCAGTTGGTTTACAGGGATTAATATTTGTTACTAAAAGTTTCAATTAAATATTTTTATGATTATGTTTTAATAGCTTTATGAGAAAAATATTTTTGAGTTTCTAATTTTGTGAGATATGAAGTTCATCCTAATTTAGAGTCCTTAACCGTTCTGTTCATCCTATGTATTTTCATAAATTTCCTTTGATATCTTTATGTACTAATTATATGATAGGAAAGAGCAGTAGTATTTAAAAATACGAGAATTTAATAACATTTCATAAAATATTGTTTCCTTATTACTATGTGAAATAAAATCTAAAAAAATAGAAAATGTTTACCCTAAAATTTAGAAACATAATTAAAATCTTTAAAATTTAATTCTTAATAACTGAAAAAACAGATTAAGTATTAGTGTATACAGGCAAAGTCCTTTGAATTTAAATTCAGCAATAAATTATATAATTGTAAATTAAACTGAAAAAAAAATTCTAAAAACTGAAAAAAGTATGAGAAAAAAAGTTTATACTAAGGCAAAAATAATTTTTTGAATCTTGCACAAGAATAATATTCATATCCTTTCTTCCAATATTTATTTTCCCATTGATCGACTGACTGGAAAGAAAAAAAAGACATCAATATTTCAAAATTGAAAGGATTAAAAGTATTTTTACATTTTTCTTAATAAATCTATATAATGTACTAAAATCTCAAATATTTTAAAGCTTTTGTTATTAAATCCCTAAATTTTTTACAGTTAACCGAATTAAAAAAATATATGTATTATTATTAATATATCTATAAAATTCGAAATCTTTAAATAAGCAAAAAATTCGAAGAAAGATTTGAAATGAATTTGGACCACATAAAAACAGAATGAAAAGAAAACCCCATTTCTTTAACCTTCAATCGAATTTCCTAGTAATTGAAGTCTTGGTAATAAAACACGGGAAGTATACCTATTAGATCAGATGCGCCGGATGATGAAAAGATTAAGATAAAAACTATTCTTTTCCGTTAGCACGGCGCCAACTCTAACGCGTTGAGAATTAATGCAAACGTTTGGCTACTACGTTGGAAAATATAGTCAATATTTGGCGACAAATAGTCAGTGTCTTAATTTGGCGACAACAGGTTCGTGGTGAAAAAAACACACTAAATTGTGAAATAAAGAACATTAATATTGTATGTAAAACTTCAAGTATGAGGCAAATTAATTGCTTTTTTTAGTGCTGTTTCTTCACAAAATAACTATCTTAAGCAAGCATTTGTTACTTCATTTTTACGAATATTCGCATATTATTTTTCAGAAGGTTAATTATTTAAGGAAGTATATTAATTCATATGAAATTCTGGATTTGAAACAAAAACGAACGAATCATGGTGGTTTTCACCTCATAATTATCATATTTCTCTGGAATCTATCTGTCTAGCTTTGGGTGCAGTTTTAAATTTGTACAAAGGAAAATCCCGTAAGCTGGCACTATGATGATACATTAAGTTTTTTTTAATTTCCATATTGCCATTTTATTAAAAACTGCGAATTCATTAGCTTTACGTAAAACGATTTTCAATAATGATAACCGGTAACACATCATGTAGTATAATATTGTACAATATTGTGCGATATTATATGATATTAAATAATATTGAACAATATTGCGAATATTGATCAATATTATGCAATATTTGTGTGCTACTAGGGAAATGGAGACATCAAAAATATTTAAAAACATAGAAATGGCTTTTATTTTTCTTTTCTTAAATACAGTACCTTCAAACCCTTAAATTACTTTTTACTATTTTGTTTGAAAATTTTATGTCATTTGATTTTAGTAAATTTTTCTTTTAAAATCTTTATATCACCTCCCGAATGCATACCTTTTATATATATTTCTTTTAAAGTTTATTAATATGTAATGTTGCGTTTAATTAATTCACTTTTATGACTTAGTTAACTGATTCTAATTTAAATGCTTAAAATTAATTCATCTTATAATAAAATGTTTCTATTTGTTGTCTTTCCAAAATAATGTTTTTAATAGACATTTTTTTTAAAAAACTCTTACAATGATGATATATCACAAATATATATCACAAACGGCGGTTTGATTTAAGGAGCTCGTTAAATTAAGAAAAGAGGAGATTAGTAGAAAAAAGCACGGTCTCTTCACTTTGAGTTGTAAGTTATGGAAATAATATTTGCTAATTCTTTTCAGGGAAATACAGTTATTTACTGCATTCTCTCAGTTATAATATACATATTTCACGACCTCGAGTTGAGTTATAGTCAAGAAAATTACGAATTTTAATGAAGGAAAGAAAAGAATACCCAACAACCTTTAAGGCTGATTTTCTATCTTTTTCTTTAAAATTAGAAATACCCAATATAAAGAATGAAGAAATACAATAAAATCACCAATATATTGTCAGTCGTTATTCAGCTCCGTTGGTAAAGGGAGCCAAGTAGCAGTTTTTGCATAACTTACATAAATTTATTTGAGAAAAAAGTTGAGCTTATCATTCTTTTATCAAATATTATATATATATATATATATATATATATATATATATATATATATATATTAAAGTAATTGAAAACTTCGTACTACCAATGTTGAATTAAAAACCGATTACTGCGAAATTTTCTACTTCTACATATTAAAACTGGATTGATGTGATGTTGATTTTAAAGGTATATAAACCTTTTAGAAATCCTTGTCAGAAATTTTAGTAATCATTTAACAACATGAAATTTAACAAATATAAGTTTTTGATAGAAATTGGGGATAAAACCTTCCCTTTGGATTTCTGATATGATTTTAAAAATGTTTTATTTTATTTATATAATTATAGTAAAAAATAGGATTAAAAACTATTTTAATTTTATAATAAAATGATAGGATCAAAAAATTAATAACTTTTTAAGAATAATACAGATTCTTAAATTAAAGCCTATCGCACCGTAATGTACAGTACGATATTTTCTTCAAAACTTTATTACTGATAATTTATTCACAATTTTTGTATTTAGGATGTCTTTGTGCCTTTATCAACATAAAAAAGCATTAAATTCTGTTGTAATATTATTAATATTAGATACAGGAGCTTACTGTAGAGGCATAGTTATTCCACTGTCAAGTTTTTGATATGTCAGCTCTTTAGTAGTTTATTATTACCTAATACCACAAACTTATTAAAGTCCCTTTTTATTAAAGCAAATTTCGAATTGAAATATCCTCCAAATTTCTCGAAAAGAGTTTATTGTTTAATAGTTAGGTGATGCATGTGGTTTTAAGACAAATAAAGATTTAAATGAAATCTGCTATGCATATTTCAATGTATCATGTCGGAACATCATTTCTTGAACGGTCAAGCACCACGTGCTCTTACAAGTTAAATTATATTTTCATTCATTTTAATGGTTTCATTGAATGAGTCACTTTAGGAATGCAAACGATCCCAAAAACTTTGTCTCGCATTGATTGCTTTAAAAAATATCACATTTCCAATTTATTTCACTTCAAATAATCACGTGCTCAAAAGGACATTTTTCCAGGTTTTATTTGCTGTAATCTTTAACTTATTTTTTTAATCAAAGCTTTTGTAATTGCAATGGCAACCCGTTATTAAAAGCTGATTTTTTGAAATGCTCATGCAGATGATAAATTTTAACTTTTCGCTTGCGAATTAAAATTTTTATTTTTTGCCAACAGATTTTTGTCGTCGCCAAACACCTCATCCCCAATGCAACATCATGTTCTGACATGATGATAAAATACAATTTTATTTGGCAATTAGTAAATACAAATTACATTCTAATTCGGTTTTCGTTGGCACTTGTTGTTCCCTCTGATCATTCCAGAAGTCGTCATCTCATCCATATCCTCCTCTAACCCTTTCACATTTCTGTCGCCGGCGAATTGCGCAAAGAAAACAGATTGGAGGCTCCAGGTAGCCTGTTATTAGGCCGGAGAAGTATTCAGCGGGGTCAAAACCACACCTGTGTTACCTGTATTCCAGCTCGGACGTGACACGATTCACGAACGCCATCTCAGGCGGCAAGCAGTCTCGCGGCTTGGCTCCGAATTTCATTCAGCTTTTTTTTTCATCACCTCGAAAGGATGACAATTAAATGCTCTCCATGCCATAGATTAAATCAAAAGAAGAAGAAAAAAAAAAGAAAAGAAGAAGAAAGGCATCGTGAGAAAATCATGTAATATCGTGGGTAAATAAGGCCTAGAGGCGCGTGTAGTAGTAGTACCAAGAATAGTCATACCACGTGGGCTGATAATGACCGTGAATATGGTGTAGAGAGGTCATCGTGTAAAGCGAACAACTGTTCAGCATAATGGCTGGAGCGCTAATAGGAAAAAAGAAGAAAGAACAGAAGAAAGAGTGATTTTACGGACTTTTACTGCTGTTATTGCTTCCGAATTTGCATCAGAATGCAAACGCTGCTTGAGTTGGTGATTCTCTTAAGTATGCCGTTGTCATTATTCGCTTGTTTACGAGTCATGTCACATTTATGAGAGCTCACGGAGTTCGTTCATGTCTGAACACTAACAGCTCACAAATCAGTTTGAACTCTATTTTAGGGATGATAATGTAAACAAGTCAAACAATTCAGGCTTTTAAAACTGCGTAGGTGGACCACGTAATTAAACACGCAATCAGTAAACAACAAAATCTTCATTGAAAATGTCATAGGTGTTTGTTTGAGTTGTTTATCGTTTTAAATGGATGTATGTGCAGATGTTATTGAACTGAAACTGAATCTCAAATTATTCTGTAGTGAAGCAAAATCCGTTTGTTACATATTAAAACTCAAGATAGACGCTTTTGTATATTTTTATTATAAAATGTCATGGATTTTTATCTAAATTGGCAAAAAGATTTGTGAATGTTGATTTGATAATAGAAACATCATGTGGGTAAAAAAAAGGTCAGTAAATAATTTTTTGAATAAAGCGTATGAAATGTAGTATATTCTTCGAGAAATTATTTAGGCTCCATTTGTTAAAACAATGCCGAGATTTTATTTTTACTTCTTCATGTTGAGATTTTAAATAGCGCTCTGAAAGTATTCACGTATTCATTTTAACCAAAGTTTTAGAAAAATAATTTATTTAAAAAAATTTCTTACATCTCAAGTACTATTTTGTTAGTAAATTGTAATTCAAGGTGAAAAATACCATTTATATTTATATCAATGAAATTATAAAAATAGCGAAAAAGAAACTATGGTTACTTGTCAGCTCTATTGTCTAATCCAAAGTAAAACAAGCAATAAATTTTTTTTAAACCACTTCCTTCTTAAGTTATTAGGAAAAATTTCATTTTAGTTACAATTGTTCCGATTTAAAACGGAAGGAATAGTACAGTATTTCTGAAGGAATGGACCCCCTGAGCATCCGAGAGCAGAAATCTGACTTCTAACTCATATACGTCACAAACTCTTTTTACGGGACAAACTTCATTCCTGCATTTCATTCATTCATCCACAGTTCGTAATTTAGATCTGAAACAGAGAACGATCCTCTCTGACCCAGTGGTATCACTCTCCACATGGAGAACTTTGTGACTACGACAGATTTGACGTCCACCACACACGGAGAGTTTTCGGCTAGCAGGTTCGAACTCGTAGCCCAAGGGAGGCGAGTTCAACGCCCTACCAACAAGGCTATCCCAGACTAACAATTACTATAAATATTTGATCAAAAATTATACTAGCATTGAATTTGCAAAGCCAGTTGAGGAATCAAAGCCAGTTGTGTTAACACAAAATGCATGCATGATTTTTCTACGCCAGTTGTGTTAGCACAATACAGATTAGAAATTTCGAACTTTCTTTATTATGAATTTTTTAAATTCGAAAAACTTAAAATACATCGGAAAAATTGACTAATTAGCAATGTTTAATTTTAATTACATCAAACATTATGAAAATAAACAGAATCGTTTAAAATAATCGGCTGAAAACATGTTAAGCCTTACCTCATTAGTGTTTGGGAAAAAAAAAACTGAATTCGTTACTTATTTTGCGGTGGGAAAATGAAGATTTTTGGCGGGAAAATTAGTTTTTAATTAATTAACAAAAAATAATTAGTTAATATTTGAAAAACTGTATTAACATCAATTATCATCCATTTCAAGTTTTAAAAAATTTACTTGATTTTGATTGAATGAATAAAAAAAAAGAAAGAAAAAGG
>JAOUZG010025245.1:3857052-3868596 GCA_026289955.1 Argiope argentata | reverse complement strand
TGTAAATCATTCTCTGTATTCATTAGAAAATGTACAAGAAAATTTGGGAGAGACCACTGCTTTTGGTGTTTTTCTGGATGCATTTGTTAGCACGATACATTCAGTAAAAATGCTCAATTCACGCCAAAGATTAATTTTTTAATTTCTATAAGTTAATGTAATGCAAATCATTCTCTGTAATAACATTAATGTAATGTAAATCATTCTCTGTATTCATTAGAAAATTTGGGGGATACCACTGCTTTTGGTGTTTTTCTAGATGTTGAAAGCAGTTTGCCCACTAGACAGAGGAAAAAGAGAGACGCTATTTTAATATTGATTACAAAAAAGAACAATGATTTTTCTCGCTCTCTTCTGCCAGTTTTTATTTCTACGTTTCCTCTTCTACCTTTTATTATTTCATCAGCGTTCGCTGTTGCGTCACCATTAGGTATAGATGCTTATTTTGCGTATCAGGGAGAGAGAGAAAAGTGTAAGTTATTTATTTATCCCCCATTCGATTTGCATGCCGATTTCTTTTTTTCTGATGCAAAACGAGAGCCGTGAGTCACTTGACCTTCCGCAAGGACTGCGATAATGGATGTTTTTGTATATCACCCCTTCCTTGCCGAATAATTGATTTCTGCGACCGTTCACTTATGTAATTCTGAAGCCTCGCTTCATTTGACTTCGCTCGGTTTCTTTTGCGGGGAGATAGTGACCTTGGCCCAGTTAGCATTACGCGCGTTAAAGGTTTCTTTTTCAATGTCAGCGGATTAGTGTCGAAGGATGATAAACCTGTATTCGAAAAAGTCATCGCTTCGCTGAAATTATTTGCTTTTGACCGTGAATTCTGGGTGCCGGACCCCGGTGTTTTCTGCCACCGTCTCCTTAATGCACGTTACAGGAAACCTCAAAGGCCAGCTCTGGTAAACAGAAGCTGCTCGAGCATGTCTTTCTCGCTTACGCAAACAGCCATGTTTTGAATTGGGTTTCACGGAAAGGGAAGACAGTGGAAGAAAGTTCTGCTTTGAATAACAAAAATTAATGTTTGACGCGAGAGGTCACTGGGTAATAAGTTATGCATGCTGTCATTCGAGAATTTTATTTGTTTGTATGTGATACTTTGTTAAAAACAATGAATGTGGATGGTCTTGCAACAGATAAGAGGAAAAATGCACATTCTATTCAAAAATATTTTTTTTTTTTCATTCGGCTAATAATAGAGCATTCCAATTGAATCAATCTTCCCGTAATTTTGAAATGATTTAAAATGGTCTGTTAGCTGAAAGTCATTTATATATATATATTATTTAATAACTCAGGTTAGGACTCATCTGTTAGCGATGAAATATTTTCTGAATAACTGAGGAGAAAAATCTTGTATTTACAAAATATTTTTATAATTTAATTTTTGGAATATCAGGGAAACTACACCGTGTAAAATAAATATTGAGATTAGTGTTCTTTGTAGGGAAATTTAGGAAAATGAAATTCGACATTATGGTAGTCAAATATGTCAGCAGTTTAATCATTTCAGGATTACTTAATTGCTGATTTATTATTTAAAGACCATCTATATTGTGAGTTTTTTTAACTCTCTGGAATTTGATATTCTTCAATTTGTAATCAACACAAAATATTCTTCTTATTATTATTTTGAGAAATTGCATGCATTTTTGAATGTGCTTCAGGACCATGTATTTTTTAAAAATCAGAATTACTCTTCTGAGGACTGAGTTTTTCTTAAAATTGCTTAAGTAATATAATTTATTATAGTTGATCATTTAGTTTATTTTTCTTGCTGATAATAGTACTTAATTTCTGTCATGTCTTGATTTAAAATAGAAATGCTTTTCTTGCAAAAATTTTTTTGATTAAAATTTTTTATTATGCTCTTCCAAATACAGTGTGAAATATATGTATATCGATACTATATATAAATACTCTTTTTCTATAGGCATTAATCAAGATTTTCAAGGGTTTTTTTACATTCTTTTCAACATTGCTTTATCAGTTATAAACACATTTGTTTATAATAATCCTGAAATATAATCGTATCTTTTGTAAAGAAAGATTTTACCTACCATTATCTTATGCTTTCATATTTGCAAAGTACCCAATTCTCTGGAATTATTTTTTCCTAAATTATTCATTTTCATAAAATTATGGGTATCTTAATTGTAATAAACATGCATAAAAATTTTAGAAGAATTTATAATTTGTGGAATGGTCGGAAGAAGAAATAAAGTTGTCTTTTTATCCTGCAATTTATTTGAACAATTCAAAAGTTCGCTAGGGTGACATTTTTAGCACTTTTTTTTGAAAATTCAACGAATTCTTTGAGTTCGATACAAATAGATTAAATTTCTAGTGTTATGATATCTAAATAAAAGTAATTGGGGGATATTTCTGGAGTTTCTTTGACATTTTCTGGTGACATTTGACATCTTAGAAAGAAAACTTAAGATCAAATGTGAAACACTGTCAAAGAAGTGAAGAGTTGTATTAAATAAATAAATAAAATAAGAACCAGGATTTTAATTCATTTTTTACTACTTTTGTATGTGGGAAACTGTAATCGCTGTTTAAAATAGAACACCTCTTTGAAAGAAAAATTCTGAAGCTAACTCTTCAATAGTTACAGTTCAATGTGAACAATAACCAAGCATTCAAAAATAGGAAATATCTTAGCCACTTGCATAGTGTTGAAATAAAATTAATTCAAAGGAGAGCTTTCAAATTACAGAAAATATAAAACTGGAAATTAAAATACATAGTTATATCAGAAATTCAAAATCAGGACGCTAAACTTTTAGGAAATAAGACCGGATATATTTTTCAAAAGAATCCAATTTGCAGTCCTGCCAGTTTTTAACTCTAAGCTACCAGGACCGGTCAAATGACCCTTTTCCAATGGCAGCTCCAATGTATCGGTAAAATGTCGGCATATTTAATGCTGATAACAATAACACTGCACGTACTCTGGGTTTAATGCTACTCAATAACACTGTACGTACAAAACAAAATTTCATGTTTGTAAAATTCAGGATTTTAAAAAATGCATAATCATAAGAATTCTGGAGAGTGGGAGGGGGGAGGGGCTTCAATAAACTGTTGCAAACAGCAGAAAAATATTTAAAATCGGACCCAGGTAGCACATCCTGTTGTATAATATAGTACAATATTGTGTGATAATATATGATAGTAAACAATATTCCACAATATTAAACGATATTGCGAATATTGACAAGTATTGTACAATATTTGTGTGCTACTAGGGGAATGTAAAAGCTAAGCAATATGGTGCATAAATTCTTTCATAAGATATCTTAAAAGAAAGGTCCATATTTAAAAGAACTTTTACCTCCTAACCCCTCCTCCCCTTTATATCCATACACATACATTGTCCTCAGTTGGAATCTTTAAATAAGCAACCTTCCTTTTTAAATATCCGTGAAAAAAATGTATGAAAAAATTATGTATTGCTTCTCTTTTATGTTCTGCTTTTCAATATTTTCCTGCTATTTGTAAAGACTTATTTTAATACTTTCCAGAATTCTTGTGATCATAAATATATTTGAAAATTCTGAAGTTTACATCTACGTAATCTTTTATTTCTACTTACACCACGACAATCAGTTCCAGTAGGGGAACTATGACATCACGTGTAGAATTGGGATGAAAATAACTTCAATAATCTTCTAGCGCATAAGAGACAAATAGAAAAATAAGAAATAATCGAGGCAAAAGTATTTTGTTTGGATTTTAGTTTTGTTTACTTATTACAGTCGGATGCAGTAAATAACTTTTTCATCAGAAATAAATGTTTGTTATGATTGAAAATACAATATCATTGATTAAAATTTAAATTTTTAAATGCAAAAAGAGTTATTGCTGCATCTTAAAAGATTCGGTATTCATATTATTAAAAATAAATTGTTATGTTGCATAAGTATTTAAATTATTCTTTTTTAGTTGGTAAATAAATTTCAAAAGTAGAATGGAATCAATACTTAATGAATATTATTACTGGCTTTTACCCGCGACTTCGTACGCACGGAAAAGCACACAACTAACTTACAAACAATTTGTTTACAGTGCGTACCTGAAATAAAGAAAACTCGCAATTCAAGTCCATATTTTTTAAAAATCAAGTCGTCTATTTTACTTATCGATTGGGATTAAAATGTCTACAACAGTATTATACACACAATTTTTAAACTTTTAATTAAAATGAAAACATAGTTGTCAACAATTAAAATACACTGCACATACGGAGATTTTTAACGTCAATTAGAACAACGCAAATGCGTGAATTTTCTACGACAGTTGGGTTAACTCAATGAAAGTTAGAAATTTTTAATTTCCTTTATTCTGTTTTATTTTAAATTATTATTCGAAATGAATCCGATAAATCAATTAAGTAACAGTATTTAGTTTTAAATGCTTCACACACTAAGAAAATAATCAGAATAGTTTGAAATAATTGAACGAGCACCTATTAAGCCTAACCTCAGCAGCCTGTTAGCCTTACTCATTTGGAGGTGGGGAAATGGAGATTTTTGGCGGGAAAGTAAGAAAAGTGTTTTTTTTAAAACTATTTTCCTAGCAATTTTTCCGTTTTATTCTCCTTATAAGAACTTTTCTTGTGTCTTAAAGAAAATATTTTTTAAAAATACCAAATTTCTCTAGCCATTCTCGAGTTTAGCTGTTAGCAACACATTTGGCGATACATTTATTTTAATTAAGTTGTAGATAGCGAAATTAAAATTTTAATAACATAAATATTGTACATTTGTGCGTTTCCTGTAAAAAAAAGCTATGCGATTTGCTCTTTCTGCTGTTTATAGTACCATTTCTTCGGCCTCTTGAGAAGTGCCAAAGAGAGTTAGAACTATCTATCGCTTATTTTTCACCATTTCTCGTAATAATTTATTTGAATTGTCGAAGTACTTGCAGTTCAATATTTCGAGAGAGAACGAAAATGCTGGGAGTGGGAGGGAAGAGATTTCAGTTCATATCGCTCAGACACGCACGCGGCTTTTCTGACTTGCTGCCTAAGTCTGACGGGGAAATGAACGAATGTCACTGAAACACTGTACACTCCACAGTCAAGGCCACCAAATAAATTTCTAGGTCAACATGAGACGGCCTTCGCTTCGGCAAACTTGGACGTTGTCCATTTTTCTTTCTTTCCTCTCACTATCGTGCCTTGACCACCTATCAATCCTACAACGGTTATGAGGTGTATCGTGGGGGGGGGGGTAAATAATGTGACTTCAGAATTCTTTGGTGTCTAAGTGGTTTCATGAATGAAATGCGTCTTTTTAATTCCTTTCTTTTTATATTTGCATAAGAGAGATCGAATTCAGAATATACAAGCATTTTGTTTCAGAAATATTTCCTCCTTATTATCATTGCTATCAAATTAGTGATTTGAAAATTATTAAAACATTTTTTTACTACATTCTTTCAGCCCGATTAACCAGAAATTCCAGTCAGTTTAAATGAAACAAAATCTTTGGAGAATCTTCTTCCTGCTAATAGCAGTCGGAAGCATCAATAAAATGAATTTTTTGAACTTCTCTCAGAATATCAAAAACTCACATAAACTGCTTCCATAAAATATATAAATATTATTATTTCATTAGATTTTTTTTAAAGTACAATTTTTATTAGAGTATCGAAAAGTGGAAATTTTTTTATCATGTGAGAACATGATGTGGTTTTGGTTAGGAGGTTATGATGCCTCCGAAATTTACGAGAAAAAATATTTTTACCTGTTTTTATCAGTGTTGAATTATTATTTTTATTTATACTTCTTTGAAAGCGATTCGTTTTTTAAAAGGTTGACCTGATTTTACCAGTATTGCTTTATTATTACGTATGCTTCTTTGACAGCAGATGCGTTTTTAAAAAGCTAACAAAGAATTGTAACATCATAGCTGTTATTTCATCTCAAAATCGGTCGAGCTCCAAAACTTTGTTTGCCAGCTAGAAAAATTGAAAATGAGAGTTTCAAAAACTATATATATATATATATATATATATAATAGAGAGATAGAGACCGATAGAAAAGCCTCTTGATTGTTTCAAACCGATTTAAACTGGTTAACGATTTAAGATAAATAATGACTTAAAAAATAATAGTGTTCTCACACGATAACTTAAAATTTCAGATCGTAGATTTCATTTTCTTTCCTTTTAATTCTTTTCTAATATTTATATTATGTTATAGTAAATATTATAGAAACTTGAAATCAAATTTATCTCGAATTCCTTAACAGCGATCACAAAATTTAACAAAAGCAATGAATTATCAATCATTTAAAAGAAGCTCTGAAGTCTATAAAAATGGTTTGATTTCATGTTTCTTAAAGGCATGACTGCAAAGCAAATTTTTAAAAATCAGTAAAAGAATTCGATTCGCATATTTCTTTGGTTATAATAATTTTGAAGTAAAAAAAAAATTTAAAGTGAAAAACGGGATTCTTGTTTAGATCAGTGGATGAGATCTCGCATAGAAGGAACCCTTATTATTTGGGATGACCCTAAGAAAAGTGAGCCTGATGAATGCTGGCTCTACAAAATTCCACATGAAATAAGAATTTTTGGCTAATTTTGTATTGTTTCTGTCATGAGACAATATGTTATTTCTTTTTAAAAATTTGTTTGTGCCATATGAAGATGTACCCATTGTGTTTAAATTTAAAGGATAAAGGGGAAAAAAATTTAATAAATTAAACATTTTTCCTGTCCTTGTGATGAATGATATATATTCATGAACCTTCACGAGACTGAATTGAATTACTTAGTAATATGAGAATACTATTTTGAATTTCTAAAAATAATGAAACTATACCTGTTTGATTATTCCGATTTCCTCCTTATTTGAAATTTTTTTAATTCGATTTATGAAGTTAAGTCTAAAAATATGGAAATTATTATATATATTCGATTGTACATTAACTGCGGAATTAAATGATATTTCTTACTCTTTGTATTCCTATTAGAGTATTCATTAACTTTCTCAGTATTCTTTTGGCAGAATTTTCATTTACTATTCGAAACCTCTAAGCATCTCGCCCCTGCTATAGGCATCAAATAATGGTCAATTTATAAAAATATTTAAATCATTCAAAGACACTATAATTCGATATAAATATTATATATAATCCAAATATTCTATGAACTCGTAATAGAATCAATAACTAAAGCACTTTTCTTTGGCGGAAGATATCGTCTAGTTAGGTAATAAGTAAAGCATAGCAATATCAGATTTATACTAACCCAGATAACTGCACAAATATTGGGCGAAATATTTGTGTTGTGAACAAAAACGAATTTTATTCTTCATTCTGAAGTTTAAAAGAAATTTTTCGATGAAATCGCCAGTAATAGTAGTTGCAGTGATAGTAACCGCACTAGTAATTATATTAAGTGTAACAGTTGCAATAGATGAGAGGTATTTAATATCTATTTATTAAAGTTTATTATTTTGCTTTTCGATCACACCTCTTATTTTTACGATATTGTTCATAGTTTTGAAGAAAAATCAACAATAAAAGATTAAAATGAAATCTTCAATTCAACCTGTCAGAACATCATTTCTTGAGCGGCCAAGCACCACGTTCAAGTTAAATTATATTTTTATTCATTTTAATTGTTTCGTTGAATAAGTCACTTTAGTATTGCAAACGATCAAAAAAAAAAAAAAAACTTTGTCTATAATATAGCTCATTTTTTAAGAATTAGCTGTTAAACCCAAAGTAGTATCGATGCTTGCATGTTTATAAATATATCATATATTTTTGGCTTTACATCGATTTAAAAAAAGGGAATTTTCAGAGTTAAAATTCTGGAAAATTGCGATGGAATCCTTCCCAATATTTGAACTGCTCAGAACGGATTCTAATTTAAAACTGCACAAGTAAGTCATTATAAGGTCATATAACATGTTATCTGAAAAAATTCAAAAAATTCTCTTAAATGCTGGTGAAACACGAAGATTGCTCAACATTTTTAATGTGTTATAAATGGACTGAAAGCATTTTGATGTGTTATAAACGGACGGAATAATGTATTTTAATGTTGCAAAAGTTTAAAATGAAACCTGCTATGCATATTTCAATGTATCAGGTCAGAACATCATTTCTTGAACGGCCAAGCACTACGTGCTCGAAGGATTTAAATTATATTTTTATTCATTTTAATTGTTCCATTGAATGAGTCGCTTTAGTATTGGAAAAGATTCAAAAAAACTTTGTCTCGCTTTTATTGTTAAAAAAATATCACATTTCCTATTTATTTTATTTCGTATAATCACGTACTCACAATTTTTCTAGTTTTATTTGCGGTAGTCATTAACTTATTTTTTCAATCAGAGCTTTTGTAAATGCAATAACAACACGTTATTAAAAGCTAATTTTTTGAGATGCTCGTGCAGATAATATTTTTATTCATCGCCTACGTATTGTTGCTGACGTTAAATACCTAATCCCACAAACATTATATTCTGACATGATAATAAAATACTTTCATAATTTAGTTAATGGCGCATTTTGCTATAATAGATAAGCTGCCATAGACTACCAGTGAAAAAAATTCACCTGACGTTGGATTTTTCGAACTTTAGATGTTTTCTTGCCACTTGTCATTTATACGCGAAGAACTAATGCTACACTCGCATTGTTGCACTGGTTCGAAGAGATGGAATCAGAGAATTGAGTTAGAGAGCGAATTGCCGATGCATTGGCAGTGGCTAAGTTATGCGTGCATTCTCGCAGTTAATAGGAAAGATGGGGACAGTTCGGAAGTTTCGATTCACAGCAGAATCCCGAAGGAATTCGTTCTGTTGCTTCCTCGCAGTGATCGTTTTGAGGCCAAGAAGTCATCAGTCCCAGTTGTTAATTCGCAGAATAGGGTAAGGGTTTTTACCCAGAAAAAATCGGTCGATAGTATGACTCGTCCCATTAAGATTATCGATTTCGTTCGCATGCCGGGCGCTCCCTAAAACTTTTACCCTCTTCTTTGAAGTGAGTGAAACTTTTCGGCTGCGCATGCGCAGTCGTAGAGCTTCCGCTTGCCGCGCACGGTTTGTTTTGATTTCTTTTTTTTTCTGCCGATTCTCGTAACAAAACGGTAGTGACTGACTCGAATTCTTTCCGTTTTGTTTATGTATTGCGAAGGGACATGTGATGGAATTTCGTGCCTACATCTTCTTGGAAGAAATTTTTTTGCTCAGTAAGTTGGCTTCCTTTAATTTCCTCTCCTTTCTCTCTAAATAATCTTAATAACTTATCCGCTATAAACTGGACTTTATAGGAAGGGTTGGCCTATCATTTAGTCATTTCCATATAATGCAGTCGTGCGTTTTTAATAAGTTTTGCACCATGTATTTCTTTGCGCTGTATGAACATCTGCGCGGTTGTTTCGAAATGATGAGGGAAATCTGCGCCGAGTGCGCTTCTCATGCTGTTGAGATGGACGATATTTGGCGCGCGTAATTTTAGCAGAAATTGCCGAAAATGAGTTGCGATATTTCTATGCTTTTGTGTTTTAATTTTCAAAACAAATATTATTTTGAATTTTTTTAAAAAAGTACTTAAAGTGATTAAGTTGAGAAAGTTCTTGAAATCGCATTTGCTATTTTTATAAATATAAGGATTACTTTAAAAGGTATGCTTTTAAATGAATATATCCGTTTTTTATATACCTTCTAATTAGGCTATTAAAGTAATAGAGTATAATTCCACTTATCAGTATTCCCGTTGGCATAATTTTGATTAAAAAATATCATACATTGACAAATCTACTATGTTATTTTCATTCTCTCTAGAAGCTAATTGTTTGTTTGGTTATTTGTAAGGCTTCAAATTAGCCAAATATGTAGTAGCCAAGTGGTCATACAGCGTATCTTGTTTGGGACTCCAAGATTACTAAGCAGCTCAGAAAATGAAAGTTTTAAACTATCTTTAATTTGATGTTGATGTTTTGGTGTTTAGATATCTTCTGTTCGGTTTTCCTTTTAAGATTGTTTGATTAACCATATTTATCAAGTGAAATGTTTGTATGTGTGTATCTGCGGTTTCTAGACATCCATTGCACTTAGAGCCCTGCAATTTAACGACAGAATAATCGTAATATGGATCAGTGCACCTCTAAAATGTAGTGCTAAAAAGCCTTTATTTAATACTTTCTTTGTTTTCGGACTAAATTGTATGAAGCCAAATGCTCACCCATTTCATAACACTTTCGCCAAACATAAAAAATTTGTTAAACGACCTTTGGCACGATACTTCCCTACCTTTTACTGAGACATGCCAGAGAAAATTTTTATTTTGGCGACAATACCCTGCGATTTTATAAGTCTTGTTAATTTTTCGCACTTATATTAATCATAATTATAACAGAAAAGTATTGATACACCATCGTATGTAGCAAACCGTTTTCATTCTAATCAAACTGTTTTGACACTTTATCGAAATTTATGTAATTTTTAAAGAAAATAGATGGTTTCTGAAACCTTTTAAATATCGATATTGAAACTCTTCCATTTGGCCTGCTAATTTCATTATATTTTTGAAATATTTTTTAGATCGGTATTCGAAATGTTCCTCCTAATTTGAAATAAAAACCATTGAGATATCTTTTATTGATTTTTTTTTTCTCATTGATGTTTTCCTGATGTATTTGAAGATTTTTGTTATAGTTCCACGGAAGAGCGAGGGAATTTTCTTTCTACAACAGCAAGGTCACTCAATAAAGTGTTTTCCCGGGGGTGATGTATGGATGAGAGAGGAAGAAAGAGCTGCTTCAAGTTAAGTAGCCGAAGTCGACCGCCTATCATGGATTTATATGACAAAAAGAAATACAAGACATTTTGTGAAAAGATGTGATTTCATTAATCGTTATCGAATATTATGATACAGATATTTTCATATACAGGAAAATAATGATTCTTCTCCTATTACGAACTAATCTCTTAAAGCAATGGTCACTTCAGTTACTAAATTTTTAAGTTCATGTTTACCTTCACTCTAGACCAACGTTTTATTTTGCCGAATGTGTCTTCAAGCTGATACGGTTTTCTTGCTCTTTTTTTTTTCTTCTTCTCCAGTTTGATACTGAATCCTTATTATTCATAGAAATGTTGGGCTTTGAAGTCGGTTGGAAATCATTTAAAATTGTTTTGCGTTTTATTTAGGGTGTGCAAGAATTATTTCTTTGAGTCAAGTCTAACATTTAGAACACCGATATAATACTTGAAAATAAATTAACAAGTGATTGCGTCAACAAATTACTTCAATTTATTGATACAATTATTTCAATTTGAAAAATACTTTAACTGAAGAAATTGTATCAAATTACATCAATTGATTGATAAAATTGTTTCCATTTGAAATAATTTCATTGAATAACTTTTATTTCAATATATTTTCAGTCAGCACTGCTCTGGAAGACGAAACAACTAATATTGCGTAGAAATTTAAAACAACTAATATTGCATAGAATTTATTGCATTCGAAAGAACTAATATTGCATAGAATTTTAAAACAACTA
>JAOUZG010025245.1:3844321-3857042 GCA_026289955.1 Argiope argentata | reverse complement strand
ATTTTAATCACTTTAAGCAACGTACGGTGTTTTTATTAAATCAAATCAAATCGATTTTTTAAATTCTATTCTTGATTTTTATTCTATTAGAATTTTAAAACAACTAATTTGCATAGAATTTATTGCATTCGAAACAACTCATATTGGATAGAATTTTAATCACTTTAAGCAACGTACGTTTTGTTTAAATTAAATCAAATCAAATCATATTAGTTCTTTATTCTATTCTGTGTTCCCAGTCGGCCTTTTAAAGTGTTTTGCTGGTTTTTCAATGATTCAAATCAGTTCATGTGATCTACAAATGGTTTATAAATCCATAAACGTTATAAGGTTTTTTAAAAAATCGACAAATGTTTCGAGGGAAAAAATATTCGAAATAATTTCTAGATTGCTGCAAATCTCTTGCTCCAACTGGAGTGTTGCCTCTTGTAATATGGTTTACATTGAAATAGGCGGAAACAGATTATAATACTTGACAAAAGATCATGTTTCAAATGCCGACACCCAGTTATTTTCAATGTATACTAACTATTAGAAACACACACAAATAAAGCATTTCGTTAAATTGTTTGCATAGACTAATAAGAGTAATAAAAGAGAAACTTGTCGGGACCATAAATTAGCACTTACGCAACTGAAGCTACAGACAATGCCAATTTTTTTTTCTAAACGACTGAATTTTCACAGGACTTTAATCAAAAATAATCGAACTGTCCTGTACAAAATATGTAATTTTCAGCTTAGAATTCTATGAGCAAGCATATTATTAAAAAAAATTGGTTTGGAAGTCAATAACTAATTCGAAGAGGACATCTTTATGAATTGCGGAAAAGTGGCCAGTTCCGGTCTGCTGAGTTAAATCCTAATCGTTCACATCTCAGTTTGGTTTTCAATTATAGCTCCGTGACATCGGCGTGCTTTTGATGTCGATTATTTCATTCACGTATTATATTCTCCAAAAGCGAACCAGGATGTGGAAACTTTATCTAATGATGAATTCAATGCGATGAGCCTACCCATCGCCATTCACTTTGTTTGTTCAGTTTATGTTCAAAGCCACTGTGTAAACTATAAATCAACGATAACTCTTGCTCTTTTCATTTACATTATTCTATTTTGAGTATTGTTGCAGGTTTTTTTTGCTACTTCACCATTGCCATAAACAGGAATCAAACGCCATTAATTCAATTGATTTGCCTTCTCCTTTTTAACCTCTTGAACGCCCCCCTCTGGGCACCTCGTAATTGGGGATGAGATGCTTCCTGTATGGTGGTTGGATCTCGTCAACCCGTTGGGTGCACAAATAGCTGGGGATTAGGCTCCTCCCATCGATGACGGGACGTATTTCCATCGGGGAGGGTTGTACCGTGGCCGGTGGTGGCAATTAGGACCCATTCACAGTTCCCGCTAATTGATGTTGCGGCTTTCCGGTCATTTAGTGCTATTGGTTAATCCTTGTGCCTTCGTGGCGGGTCGGAGAGTCTGTTCCATGACTTAACCCCTTGAACGACAATTTATTTTCAGTCAGCACTGCTCTGGCAGACGATTTAATTTTCTTAGCTTTAAGAGGAGGAATTGATATAGAAACTTACGGTTTTGTTGCTCAAATAATTTATTATTTTTAAATTTAAATGAATGTTTATTTTTTATATATAAGAATATAATTGGTGTCGGTTAATTCTTCATTAATGTTTAACAAAAATATTAGTTCTACATAGTATTTAAAAGAAAGTAAATACGTGTTTAAACATTTATACATATAAATTTATACAAATCGCATTATAACGGCACACAAAGTACACAATTTTTCACAATTGTTCACATTCACACAAGTATATCAAAGCAATATACTCGATATGACTTACACATACTTCTTTCAAAAAAGGCATCAAACCTCAATAGTTTCTGGCGAATCCAGCTCGTCATTGTCCGTTTGTTCAGGAAAATTTATGACGAGCTGGACTCGTGAATAATTTAAAAATACCATTTGTTTTGGGTAAAAGCAGAATTGCGAAAACTTTACTTTTAAGTATTGGAAATTTGACGGATATTAATCCTAATAAATCAAACTGGTGTGGAAACAGGATTCTGTGAAATATGCCTTTGATTAATCATGATCTGTAAAGAAAGAGGTAAAATTTGCTACCCCGCCCCCCCCCCCTCCAAAAAAATTGAAAGTCTGGATTGAATCTTACAAAAACTTAATTCTCAGGCCCAAACATCCTTTTTTTTTTCCTTCATAATTTATTTGGTTTGGGATTTTTTAACGAATGTTTTTGAGATGTAAATTGTTGAAATTTTTGAAATATCCTTTTTATGTTATTGTAATTTAAAAAAAAATCCTTTGATGTTATTGTAGGATCGTGGTGTCCTGGTAGTTTCAGGGTTCGAGACCCAATTCTACTGAAGAACCGTCCTTAACCGCTCTGGTGCGCGTAAAATGTCCGGGACAAACGTATTACCGCAAGTGTGGTCTGAAGAACAGGGGGCCAGTTCAGGTTCGTCCTCGTCTTCTGATCGCGGTTCAAAATTACGAGGTCTGTTCCAAAATATTCTGGCGTTGCTTTAAAACAGAACGTTAACATAACTAAACCTCTGATGTTATTGTAGTTACTGTATATAATTTAAGACTAGATTGCGAGAGGTACGAAAGTATGAAATATGCATTAAATCCGAAACTAGGGATCACCGCCTTCGTATGATGTGAAACTCATTAACATTAAATGCTGTTACTTATCCATATACTCTTACCAGAACTGAATCACGAAGCCCAAATAGCCATTACATAGCTTAATTTGCCTGCTGAAATTGAATTTCTGAGTGAGCAAATTATTCATTTCTAAATTCAGCATGGAATTAAAATAAGATTCTCATCTCAAATGAATGATGAATGTAATTAAACATTGGTTTATTCAACGATAGAAGTGCTGTATGCAGTTCATCATTATACTTGTAACACAGAGAACACGATATTCATGGAAATAATTTTGGGATACTTGATCATGGAAATAATTTTGCTTGAAGTCTTCATACTTATGGGCACGGGATTTCTATTTTCGTTTCAATGTGAAACCCAAGCAAGTCCCGTGTGCTTAGAGGAACTTGACCTCGTTACTTCTTATTTCGGTTGTACGGATAAGAATGAAAGGGATAAGATATAATTAGCTGGCTCGCATCTCAGATTCTATGCTGTAAGAAAAATATGGAACTCCGTCTTTTAATACAAATTCAATATATCAAGCCTCGATTGTAAATCACGAAGTCTGGATGCTATTTTTTAGGAAATGGGAGAAGGCAAGTCTTTATCGGGGCGGTGGCACCCTTTAATATCGTCTGCAATTCCACGTGTTTCTGTGCGCGAAGGCTCCGGTGGCCAATGACCAATTTAATTCGAGACGTACGAATGCTGTTACGAGGCGAGGGAGAGAACACCGGCGGACACAGTAACCAGGTGGGTCACGTGTGCTGACCACGCAGCGCTGTGAGTCAGCGGCGGTCAAGGTTGCATACCGACTCAATGAGAAGGGCGCGGAGAAAAAGAGAATAATGAAAAAGGTTGTTTTAACGATACATTAAATAATAATAATAATAAATAAACGAAAGAGACGGGAAACGCCAGTAGGATTGTTCCAGTTCGTGTCGGTGGAAATCAAATTAGCTGTCAGTAGTTAAAGAAGTAAAAAGTTGAATCGAGTCTGCCTTTTTTGATCATTTTATTACAGGTATGAAAAGTTGAATAAACAAGGCATTATTGTCTTCGGGTTAACAAGGCTCATTTTATATTGATGTCGACATTCTTCTTTGACCCTTTCAATGCGATGCATTGCAGACATTGACTGCGATTTATTACTGATATGTAAAATGCATATTCTTCATAAATTATCATAAATTCTATCTCATGGTACATATGGGCAGGTTTGAAGAATTATAAATTTAGAGAAAATGAATATAGAGCTACTTTTATCTGCTAATAAAAATAGGAACGAGATGACAAAGAAATATCATTGAGCAAGAAAATAATTCGAATATTAATTTTACTCTTATTGATTGAACCAGATTAATGTCATCTCACGTTAAGGAAATATGATTTCTCCCAACAATAGTGTTAAAATTTGAATATTAATCATTTGCATTTGGATGGTGCATCTTATTGACGCTTTATTTATTTTCCAGTTTTGATTGTTAAAAAAACACTTACAAAATGGTCAAACTATGGGCATTCATTATTTCGGGGAAACTCAACTTAAAACAAAGCGTTTGTATTTATTTTTTTGGTGTAATATAATAATTTGGTGTATATTAACTTAAAACTACTGATTTTTTAAACGTTTATGTAATTTTGAGTTATTGCATTGGTTAATTTTGATATTTCACACTCAAACTTAAAGATTAATCCCAAATTTTGTTTCAAAAGGGTTAGCGTAAGTAATAATAAAAATTAGAGCGGTTTAGAACAAATTTGGAGCGCCTGGAACATTTTTCATTAACATTATTTATCACTAATATTATACTAACACCCCCCCCCACTCATAAATAAATTAATATAAGGCTTTAAAATTTTGTGTATCACCTCCTATAGTGTTACTCTTAATGCCTGGAAAATTTCAAATTGCCAAGATGAAAATTTCAAAAAGCCATTTTAAAGGTCCTTGGTCACCTTTGAATGAACAAATCCCCGTATTAAGTGAATAATTATGCATCGAATTACTTTTCCGAATGCAAAGTTCGAATAAATTGATGTTTTGACATCTTTTTATCATAAGCCTATGGTAAAACTACGAAAGGACTTTTGTACGATTCAGAAATGCAATGTATATGGAATAAATTGAATATTACAAAAAGAAGTAAATAAAAATATGCAGAGAGGAATTGAGATACGCTCGCCTTTCGATGTTTATTACTCTTAATTTTCTTAGATTCTTCTTTAATTATGGTGGCCATCGATTGCTTTCAGCTCATTTGGATCTTACATCGAATAATAATTGTTTTTATGAATAAAATGCACTGCAACAAAATTTATTTAGAGGGAGCACTACAGAATTCCTTTTCAAGATACTAAATTATTTGAACAATAATAGATTTAATGCTTTTTAAAAAATCAATTTTATTATTTTTAAACTTTCCAAGTATTTATCGATTTAAGTATTTGAAAATAAAACTTCAGAATTTAACCCTTCGTACTCCGATGGTGCTTCTGAGACACCATTCAAGATTGTGCATGATTTTGACGTTTTATTATTCACATCTCAAATTTAATTGTTAAAAACGCCTACATAATAGTTAAGAGATGTAGATTCATTTTTCAAAGAAATTCAACTTAAACGAATTACGCATAGTTACTTTTCATAGCAATAAACAAATATTTGTATTAGGAGAATAATTTTGCATCTAACTATTTGTCACAGGGCGAAGGGTTAAAATGTTTACTATCAAAATATGTTCGGTGTGTTTTTCTTTTAAAAAAATTCTGTAACTTTTCCATTTATATATATGATTATTGTTTATTATAGATTTATCAATCATATAAATTTATTTTTCGATTTATCTCTGATATTGAGAAAATGGAAAAAATTTGGGAGCAAATTTGTTCCACTCTTTTATAAATGATTCTGCAAAATTAATTTGTTTGTCTTATATGGAGTTAATTGTGGTCATATATATATTATGTATGCTACATTTCAGAAAATAGATGCGACTAGAAACGGAAGGAAGTTTCTTTTATTGCGTCTTAATCAAAATATTTCTTAGTCTTTTTTTCAAACCTATAATTTTCAAAGAAGAAGAAATTTCTCATATTTTTCATAAATTAGATTATTATTATTATTATTTGCTTTCCTATTAAAATCACTTTCTGATTAATTTCCCCCTTTTTTAAACTTCTAATTATTCTTTGTGAATCTTTATCAGTTATTCAAGGATACATTGTTTTTCATTTATAGATTATTTATTTCACATAATAATAATAATTCATAACTTTTATTTTTAATATTTGTTTTCTGATTTAATTCATTAACCCCTTGAAAGACAGTTTATTTTCAGACAGCACTGCTCTAGCAGACGATTTAATTTTCTTAGTTTTAAGAGGAGGGATTGATGGAGAAACTTACGGTTTTGTTTCTCAAATAATTTATTATTAAAAATAATATTTGTCTCACACATTTATATGAATTTTTATTTTTATATATATAAGAATATAATTAGTGTCGGTTAATTCTTCATTAATGTTTAACAAAAATATTACAGTTCTACATAGTATTAAAACGAAAGTAAGTCCATGTTTCAACATTTATATAGATAGATTTATACAAATTACATTCTAACGATAACTAGAAGCATGCACACAAGTATATCAAAGTAATAGACTCGATAAGACTTACACATTCTAATTTTTTTAAAAAGAAGCATCAAACCTCACTAATTTCTGACGAGTCCTGCTCGTGATTCTCAGTTTGTTAAGGAAAATTTATGACGAGCTGGACTCGTCATTTCCGTTCAAGGGGTTAAAATACTGAAAAATAAATTTACAGAAAATAACTTAATATTTAGTAAAACAGCTGAACTATCTTTTTAAAAAAGATTCTGTAAAGTGTAGTCATGCTAGATATTTTTTGTGAACAACAATTACAATGCGGAAAATATGATTTCTATATCTGTACAGTAATTGATAGTCTAGCTGAGGGAACGAAAGATGTTCTGCCAATATTAGTACAGCACATTACCTTTGTGATAATGACTATGACGTGTCCGCTTTTTCAACAGAAAATGGGGTGCAGAAGCTTCTGAGGGTATGCACCCCTGAGCACTCGAGGTCAGAAGTCTGACTTCCAGCTCATATGAGGATAATGCACGCACGCACACACAAACACACACACAGGTTTTTATAGCCTCTTTTTACAGGGGGGTACATTCGCATCCTTCACATATAGTATACAGAAGAACAACCATGTCCTAACCGGGACACGAACCCGGGAAGCCCAGATCGCGAGGAACACGCGCTACATCTGTGCCAGGACGCCTGCACACGTATGTAAGAATTATAATATAATAATATAATAACAATTATATAACTTCCTATTTTGATAAAAATTATGTAATATCATACATTGATAAAAATCCTACAATAAATTACTTCGATAAAGATTATAATAACGATTGTTGGAAGGCATTTCTCATAGCTTGCGTAATATGGCATTTCAATGTAAAGATGTTTTTGAATATGTACACTGATTTCTATATTAATGGAACAGCACATTAGAACGATACTATTTATTATTTTTTATTTCACTGTTTTCTGTATTTTTTCATCCTATGTTACACAATAATCCTGCCACTGCTCGTTGGATTTAGGGGGTGCAGATTTACCCGCCAATTTCTAATAATCGAGGAAGGAGAAGGGTCGATGGTACTTGTGAATCACTCATGAAACCAACGTAAAAACAAGGTCAAAAGTGTGACTCGCTAATTTGATCAGTTGTTTTCGATTCGCGGTAAGGTTGGGTCAGAATCATTCGTTCAAGAGTTAAGCCACGGGTTGGAAAATTGAGTTCGGGATGAGACAGCCTCAAAAAAAAAAAAAAAAAAAAAAAAAAAAAAAAAAAAAGAGGGCTGTTAATAATAACTGTGGTTATTATCATCAATAAAATTTTGAAATGTTGGGATTAAAAGTTTTTTAAAAATTTGTTTTTAACTGGTTGGTACTGAATATAGAACAGGATGGCAGCTCTTATAAATACATAAAAAACTGGCTTGAAATTTAAAGTAGTTATATACATAATATAATATATAAGTGGGATGTATTTATTATTTGTTATAAACGTAAGGTAGTTTCGAAGACATAGATGACACTTTGAATTTTAAAATTCGTTTCATTCCATCCCGGGAGATTACGATGTATTTACAAGAGCACGGACAAGGCGCGTCCGTTCACAGCGCGGCACAAAAGCAGAAGCGTAAAGAGAGGGAGGGAAATCATTATCCCTGGTCCTAAATACCATAAGATTTTGATAGGGAAAATATTATTTTTTTTTCATAGTGTTTATATACAATGTGATTTCGATGGGGATTTCCTCGGCACGCATTTTATCACGCAAGAGAAACACAGGGATCTTTTAATGGAATGTGCTTGACTGGACAATTTTCCTCCTGTCACTTGGAGACTTAGAGTCGAATTTAGCCCATTCAGCAATTTACACGCACGCACACGCACAATTCTTTGTGAAGATACGCTTATGGACATAATAGAAAAATAAATAACTATTATGTAACTGTGCAATCTACCGTAATATTTTTGGTATTCAATATTTTTAGTAAATAATAATTTTTCCTTAATATATAATTAAAAATAGACGAGAATATATATTTTTTAATTTCGAAGTCAAACATTTAGGGAGTTTTTTACAGAGTGAAAGTAACTATAATTCCAGCTCTCCAATCTATCAATTTATTTTAATTATAAGAATTTTGATATATTTTTAAAAACGAACTTTGTCAATGAATGTATATATATGAATAAGCATTTATTCTATGGATAAGAAGACCAGTATTTTAATGAAATTATTGGTGCGTTGTTATTTGATTTGAATTTATCTTAAAGGATCGAACTTGGATTACCGGGTGGGAAGCTAGCTAAAAGCCATTTTATCTAAATATGAAGAGATTTCATGCGAAATAATATTTGTTGAAATCGGAACAGTGGTTAGTGTAAAAACTGCTATTTCGAATCTCCCATTATATCAAATATATACTAGATTGACCAATGACATTGGAGAAATTGCACCTGTTGCAGCGGGAAAGTTTTATTTTGGGATCTGGGCAGAGACCATCGATTGAAGAGATGAAATCGGACCAGTGATTGTGTTTGGTGCCTGATTATCTTCCATTACATGAAGATGTGAATTCCCCAATATGCTGCTATAAAAACGAGTATCTCTCTGGTCTGAATTTCCTCAATCATGCTTTACCATTATTTGACACGTTTTCTTATCAGGACCCTTATGCTACAATTGATTATGTAATTTTAAATGTACTAATGTACTTTAAATGTAAATTTGAAAAGTAATTTCATTTCAAGTTTTCCGAATCTTTTTGATGATAAAACAAATTCATTTATAAGTAGTTAGTTCTTTCGGATGTTTTTCACGAACAAAAAAAATTGAAAAAGCATTAAAAGAATCTAAACTTATATTCTATGTGGAGCGAAATAGTTTTAAATATTTTGAAAATAAAGAGTTAAGCATTGATAGATATCTAAATAACTGGAAAAAAACAACTTAAAATTAAGCGACAGAATAAGAAAAAAATGTTCTTCAACGACAATTCAGTAATTTATGGTCAAATGGACAACTTTTTTTTATTCTTGTGGAAATATTATCATTATCTATCTTAATATAAATGCTATTGTGTATGTATGTTCAGCATAATAACAGTATAGCCTATAATTCAACCAAAATTTTCGCACTTATTCATTAAAACAAGCTAATGAATATTATCAACATTTCAAAGTGCAAAAGTTAATTAAATTTTCACTAAATTAAAAATTAACTGAAATTGTACGTTTTTTCGGCACTAACTTCTGGGGAAATAATCTTTCAAGAAATATTCCATACCTTTTTTGAAATTCAAAATTTTATTATTTCAGTGTTATCAATTTTATTTTTACCAATTGTTTACTTCAAATGTTATTAATTTAAAAATGTTAACTTTGGATAATTTTACCACTGGTTTTAGTTTTTTATTGTCATGCATAATCCCCCCCCCTAAATATTCATTTACTTCAAAGTAGTGATTTCGTTATGCTTAAATTTATGTACGAGTCCTACAAAGACAAGAAAAAGGACCCTGTGAACAATGTCAGATGTAACATCAACAACAGCCGCTTCTGGATATGATAAATTTACCAATATTGGACTTTTTTCACACAGAAATTATCTAGAAAAATTCTGCCTCATACGAATTTTATCTTTTCAACAAGACCAATTTCATTGTTGTCCAATTTTTATTAATTTTTAAAATTTAACACAGTTGATCTTGAAATAAAGAGATTTGTAGGTATTCTTTTATTGGGCAACATTAAGGGGACAGTGGACTTTGAAATAAGCACAACTGGGCAGAAACCTTAAGTTACGTTTGTCATTTCCTCACCAAAACATATTTATATAGAATTCAAATAATATTATAAGATATATTATTCAATAAAATGGACGTTTCAAGAGCCTAAAAAAAGAACATTTTAATTACTTTTCTCAAAATGACATTGCAATTAGATTTAAATATCTTCGAAATGCTCCAGGTATTGTAATTTTTAAAGAAATTAAAAATACTTTCTAATAAAGATTTCGGTTAGACCTTAAAAACTATTGGATATATGTTTTGTGTTCCGAATTTTTTTTATATAGAGAGATGTTCCGAAAAACATAAAATTCCTATGAAAATTCAGTAAGTGTGCATAAAAATATTCTTAAAAATTGGCATTTAATTGGAATTAAAAAAATTATACACAATTTTATTTCAAGGAAATTTATTTGGATACTAAGGAAAAATTAATGGAAGAAATAAATGAAGTCTCTGAAATATTTGCAACACTTTAGAAATTATATATTTTTTAGTTTTTTAAAATTTTGTTTTGAAAAGTTTTTTTAACAAAAAACTTATTTATATTTTAATACCTATGCATAAAAAATTTCAATGCATAATATTCATAAAAAAGTTGATTATCCACAAAAATGCCTAACTAGACCACGAAATTCCCTTAAGACTTTGAGTAATTTTACTTTTGTTTTTAAATTTTTTCTTTCTTACATATCTTTTGACATCATTTTTGATGACATTAAAATAAAGAAACTCATGCGAGAAATCGATGATCAACGAGAGCAATTGCTTTTGATTATGAGAAAAAACAAAATTTTATAAGTAATGATCTAGGAAAAATTGAATTAAAAAATATTTTTTTACATTATCTTAAAATTTAAAATTTTGTCTTTTCAATGATGTTATTTACATACCATCTTTTTTCGACAAATTTATTTTTAAAAAAATATTTAGCACTGATTAAAATTTTGAATGATTCTATTCTGAAATAAAGAAATATAGGGGTAATCCTTCGCTAGGCCTCAAATTTCTCTATCACTATTTTTTAAAAAAATTATCTCTAATATTAATATATATCGATAGACCATGTATTATGTTTGTTTTAACGCAATATTTAATGATGACCAAAAAGAAATATATATATGCGTTATTCAAAATCAGTTGCGGGATGGTTAAATAAACTTTTGTGATCAAATAAATATAATTGATTTTTAAACCTTATACTTCGGCCTTTGGGGGCAAAATTTGTCGGGCTAAAATAATAAATATTTTAAACCTTAGAGAAAACCAGTTATTGGCAGTTTTTAAAATAATTCGCATCAATTTATATTTAAATTTCAATTAAACATTTCAGAAAACAGATTTGTTATATAAAAACGTCAAGAAGATAGGGTTTGCTAAGTATTTTTATAATTTTGTATAAAAAACATTCTTTCATGTAACCATTTCACGCAGCAGCGGGTATATCTTTAAGTCTATTTACAAAGCAATGCAGTCTGGTAACATAGAGAGAATTGGGAACATGACTGATTAAATTGATGGAAATGAATAAAATTATATACATCTGTAAAATAAAAATATTTGATCCGTAGCTAAATTTTAGAAGGTACAAATTTAAAATACTGTTGATTTTTAAGATAGGTTAATTAATATACAAGTTTAAAATGTAATAGTTTTAATAAAAAAAGGCTATATTTTTCGAAACATTATAAAATTTTATTTAAGCTAATTAATATTGATGTTAAAATTTTTTTGCATTGAAATATTTTTCTCAATTTAATCTTATTCAAATTTAATAAATTTTTGTAATATGCATCTCAAAATAAGTGAATTAAAGTTTAAATTTAATTACACACAGAATATTTTTGATAATTTGTGAAATCTTTGAGTAATAACTTGATCGAATAAGCGTTCATAACTTTTATTCTTTGATTAAAATATTTGCAAGGTTCATTTCTTGTTCCTAAACACCTAAGAAGCCCAAATATGCAAACATAAGTGCCAATTACATTTGATTACCAACAGTAATTGGCACCTATATTTATAACTGAAAGGAAAATACTTTTTTGAATTTCACAATAAGAACACTAATATTTTTAGACCTTTTGGGAATGTCCGTCTCGGAGATCACAGTTCTTTCCTAATTGGGTAAATAAATCCTACTTTTACATGTACTATAGTAGACAGAACTGCTTTTAAAGGGACTTAAAATAGCAGTAATCAAGTCAAAAATTAAAGTCCAAATGAAATTTTTCAGAAATCCGCGTACTAATTCGAGTTTTAACTGAATTAATTTTTAATAAATGAATTTCTTAAGCAATAAATGCATTTAAAATATATTTAAATTTTGTGAAGCCCGAAGAACAAATTCGATTGAAATGATCGATGAGATGTATTTCTAAATATTGAATAGAATGACGGCAGTTTTTTTAAAACCTAATATTCAAATAATGAATATCTATTTAACCTTCGCATAACCTGCCATGAACGAGCAAAATCGAGTTTTACAAAATGATTAAAACCGTAATCGAATTTTTTTTCAATGTCTGCAATTCTAGGCGCGTACGTTTTCTTAATTTATGTTCAGTCAATTCAATGAAAGAGATACAAAATAACAGGTGTGAAAATTATTCTC
>JAOUZG010025245.1:3817074-3843921 GCA_026289955.1 Argiope argentata | reverse complement strand
GTTATCGAAGTCTCATACGAAATATAGATTATATTTCTAAATATGCTCAAATAAATGTTATCTTAATTAAAATGCAAAAGATTTTTTTATGAGAAGTTATGACGATTTTTTCCAAATTTAATTAATTAAAGTTATTTTTAATTTAAAATTTCCTATACCAAGGTAAGAAAGATAAGAAATTTTACACTATTTCATTAGAGGGGTATGTCAAGTCCCTCCACATACTGAAACTGACCAAACAGCGCATATTGCTTTAAAGGAATGCAAGAAACAGCAATTTGATAACGATGCACACAGTTGGATAGCTGTTTGTTCCGGTCAAATACTTGTTAAAATGGGGGTTAGGAGGTTGACATTGTCATTTCTTTTATCAGACCCAATTTTTTATGAATATTCAAATCTATTATGAAATACATGCGAAATTTCTATGTTTTATATGCTATGTTTTGGTTATTTATTACCATATCCTTATTTATAAAGCCAAGGTTCATCTACAAAAAGTAAGAATCGAATTAGTCTTTATGCCTTCAATAAATGGTATGAGCAATTCACAATAACGCAACTGCTTTAGTTGTTTTCATTTCTTGCTTTTTTTTCTTCATGATTGAAGATCCTTCAAGGCCTTTTGTGAGCACAATAATTATCGAATTAGATTGCAATATCAGCTTTCTCTCATTTTTTTTGTTGTTGACTACAATTATTCCTTTGTCCATTTTTGTGCCAAATTCAAAACGGATGGATGATTATTTCTCTTTTTGAAATTTTCAAACATATTGAAGTCTGATAGATAAAAAGATAATTGATGGTCTGTTAGATTAAAGAAATGTTAAGAAGGTTCTTAGAAACATTTTCTAGTGGTCATGCTAATTTGCTCTGATTGAGAAAAAAGTATTTTATATCTAATATTTTTTAAAACTAAACAATTACGGTTAAAATGCTAAGCGATAACATCAACACGGAATGTTCATGAATCGAAATAATTTCGTATTATATCTATGTTCCTATTTTCGAAATTTTAATTATGTGTTGTGAGGCTTGATTAGTCTTATTTACTCCCTTTTTATATTTGTATTAGTTTCCTCCAGAATTTGAAAACGAAGTAAAATAAAGGTTAAAATGAAATCTGCTACGCATATTTCAATGTATCATGTCAGAACATCATTTCTCGAAAGGCCAAGCACCACATGCTTGAGCAAGTTAAATTATATTTTTATCAATTTTCATGGTTTCATTGAATGAGTCACTTTAGTATTGCAAACGATCCAACAAACTTTGCCTCGCATTTATTGTTAAAAAAATATCCCATTCCCTATTTATTTCATTTCGCATAATCACACGCCCAAAATGACATTTTTCTAGGTTTTATTTGCTGTAGCATTAACTTATTATTAAAAAGTCATAGCTTTTGTAAATACGATGGCAGCGCGTTATTAAAGGCTAATTTTTTGAGATGCTCGGGCTGATAAAAAAAATTTATTCATCGCCTACGGATTTTTATTTTTTTGCCCACGGATTTTTGTTGACGCCACATAACTCATTCCCAAATCAACATCATGTTCTGACATGATAAAAAAGTCTTTAAATTGTTACTAATATGTTAAGGATTTCTTGTTGAAACTGCGTTTATAGTTTTATTCTTGGCTGGAAATGAAACTCATAGGATATGTTGAATTGATGATATATTGAGAATATTATGCTAAACGTCTTCCAATAACTTTCAAATTCTCCCTTTGCGCTTTCTTTAGATTCATATTTAACTTTTTCCAGGAAATATAGCTATGAATTGGACGTGGTAATCTGTTGATTGAGCTAAAGGCAATTTCCCTATGGGCGCATGTTATTCTGTAATTCAAATCCATAATATATTCTTCACTATCTCTAGTATTTGAAATAAGTATCCTTCTAGACAATTATTAATATTTACATTTTCTATTAATATTGACACTAGTTGCATTAGCATGATTCATGATTCATATTCATGATTTCTCCCGAAAAAAAGGTTTAAATATAAATTTATAACATATATTAAAGTCGTTCACTTTAATAGATTTACACCTGTTACAAGAGCCTTTTTAAAGGAGATTAATTCCATAACATCACGTGGTGTTATTAAAAGTGTCTAAGTAATCTATTTGAGATTGCATCTTTTTCTGTAAAGTAATTTCACTTTCTGATTTCCGATGTAAACTGAAAAGATAATATATTGAATTTTTCTTTCTTAGTTTTGAAGAATGAAAGAAAATCGCATGATTGAAACGAATTTGTGAAGATACTTTGAATTTCAGAGAGATTAACGAATTAATAGTTTAGAATTGGGAAAAAAATATTTTTTTCAAAACTAGCCGATATTGAGTAAACATTTGTAGAAAATTTAAATTAGCATAATTAAAAACACAATTTCAAAAAAGGTAACTGTTATAATTATAAGTTTTGCTTATCGAATTGAAGAAAAACGGCAAATGCTCGCTTAAATTTTAAATTAGAACTTAGTCAGAAGTTTACATTCACACGCACGCACACATCATGAATGGGTAATTTGTGTAATGAATATGACTTAATTTAAATTAAATTTAAAAAAAATATAATTAAATACTTTCAATAGTATAATAAAGGATGTTCCAAAGAAATTTCAAATTTTTAAAACAAACAAACAATTATTAAAATTGAACAGAATTTGGAAGCAAATTCATAGTGATCACTTTTTCCGAAAAAAAAATGCATTTTATATTAAAGATTATGATCCCTAAGTAGGACACCAAGGTTTATTTGTTCCATTGCCCACTTTTTAGTAAGATAATGTGAAACTATTCTGAAACTGAGGCTTCAACATTAATATTAATAATTGGATCGGTTTTTACAGCTTTGCAAGTTTAAGATACCAATCAGATGTCCTATCAATTTTTAAATAATCATAAATTGAAACAGTCCTCTTGATATCATACTTCATCGAAATTTTGGTAAGACTATATTAACAGTATAAGTATGATTACCGAAGTATTAAGATTCATTTAGTCGGGTCTCATTAATATAAGTACATTAATATAAATTGAAGAAAATAAATATTATTTTCAGTTATATTTGAATATTTATAAAGAAATATATAGATGGGTTAAAAAGAGAAAAAGAAAGCTATGTTGATGACGAAATCAATACAATTTTTGAGGTTCAGATTTCTGTCAAAGTTGTTCTATTTTGCAATATTTCTCGCAATGGAAAGATAAGAGATGGTCAGTATCTCAGGGTCATGAATATTTATACGAAATTAATATTTTCGAAATAATTCGATGGTCTGTAAGAGGCAAACTGTTGCAGGTGAACAGAAAAAGGACTCGCATTTTCCAATAAATTATGCCTAATGAAGCCCAGATTTTTCAATTTCTTTTAAAAATGGAAGGAGTTTAGATGATCCTTATTAATCTAGAAATCATAAGCTTTCATACAAAAAAAAGGACGAATCGGACCATCATTCATTAAATTTCCTTATGTTAAACATATAAATAAGATAATATACGTCAAAGAATCTTCTAACAAAATTCAAAATTGGATTTATAAATATTTTTAACCTTTTGCTTTATTTTATTGATGAAACCAATTATTCTTTTCATATTTTCAATGAGACAGGTAAAATGAGTTTAGTTCGCATTAATTGCTCTAATGATCTTTCATTTGATTTCCATTGAGTTATTCTTCCACCCATCTTCTATTTTCTATTTTTCTTTTTGCTCTGCTCGCCGTTTACTTCCTCTTTTTACACAAATTGGAACAAAAATCTCTGAATATTTTAAATGCCAACTGCAAAGATTACTACAGGCGAGACGAAAGACTGACTTTTAGCGAGTAAGATTTTTTTTTCTTGTTGGAATCCAAATTTAACTTTATGTATATCTAATTATTTTGTAATTGCATCTAGAAGCTTTTTACTTTCAATTTTTATGATACGATAAAACAATGAGTTATTTTCTTACCTGGGCACTTCCTAATGAAGGATTGGCATTTTTCTGTTATCTCTTCCTTTTACGCAGTTGGCGGCAGATGACAAATGCCGACATCATCGATGCAGAACCTTGATCTTCAGATCTTCATTGAGTGTCCTCTTAATTGTGTTTTTTAGAGACTTGCATATGAAGGTCAATCTTTTTTTGGATACATTGATGATATCTTTCAAATACTGGCATAGGTTAAGCACGACTTTTATTATGTAGATATTTTTCCTTTAATGACGCTGTAAGGCGTTAATATTGCATATAAAGCATCTTAGGAACATTGGAAATTAACAATTAACATGTAAAAATGACCATGAAAGGGCATTTTCAACTACTTAAACGTAAATAGATTAAAAAGAAATATTATCTAATATATTTAAGAGATGAGTTTAATTGTATTAACTAGAGGTTTCTAGCGTTGAAACAAAGCAAATAGCGACTTACTCATGAAATGAAATGAAATGGAAAGGAAAGGTTTTAACTGTGAAGGAAATGCATAATTTTCTGTCATTGTCTATAAATGAGAGTAAGTGAGAATTATGAGCATGCAAATTTTTATTATTTCGCATAATTTTTTTTATTAATCAAAGCTATGTACAGAACTCTCTGAGTTCAATTATTAACAAATAATGCAAAAAATTAGCTACAATTAATATAAATAATTTATCAAAAAATTATGTCTTTTTAAGATAAAATCAAACCGTATCCGTTGAAAAAAAAATCAGAACAAACTGCACATGCGTGTATTTTCAACGTGAATTGGGGTAACACAATACATATTAGAAATTTTTAATTTCCTTTGTTCCGTTTTATTTTCATTCCAAAGTACTTCAGAATGAATCCGAATAATCTATTAATTGACAACGCTTAGTTTTAAATGCATCACATACAAAGAAAATAAGCAGAATCGTTTGAAATAATCAGTCGAAAACATGGTAACCTATCCTCATTAGCATGCGAAGAAAACGAATTGTAGTCTTACTCATTACCCGGCGGGAAAAAATCAAGATTTTTGGCGGGGAAGTTAATTTAATTTTTAATTTATAAAAAATTAACCAAATTAATGAATGAATATATGAAAAAAATTGTATTAAAATCAAATGTCATCCACTACAAATTTTAAAAAAATGAATTTTTTGAACTTGAGTGGATGAATAAAAAGTATTTTATTAACGATTGAAAATTTGAACTATATAATATGAGAGAGTGGGTGAACTAATAGTAGGAATTGAAAAAGGCTAGATCTTGTCAGTGTGAAGGAGAGGTTGGAATATTCGCAAACCTCAATGGGAGAACTAGTAAAATAAACATCATCATCTAAGAAAATTTATCACCTTCTAGATAAAGGATCATTTGATTTTTTTAAAAAGCTTATATAATTAATAATTATAGTTGGAGAAAAAAAAGCAGATAAACAGTGTGAAATTGCCTGTTTTTCGATATTCTTTTGTGTTGTGAGGATGTTTACGGATCTGTAAAGCAAACAAGTTTTCCTTTCCATCAACGATACCGAGGAATGAAATCACTATTTGCTAACATGCTCAGGCGACCGAGTCTTACGATACGGCACTGGCTTTTTTTTTTTATTGAGGTAAAATATATATCAATGAATAAGGTGTAGAACGCTGCAATAAGAATTTGATAACAAAAGCGATACTGTAATCCAGTTTGAATGCGGACGGAAGCAGAAGTGAAAGAAGTAGCGACGACTCGAGGAAATCGGGCAGAGTTTTGCAGCGTGTTTTCAAGCAGATGATTGCTATTACATCTCCATACGCTGAGATAGTAACAAGTAGGTACGTTTGATTTTTTTATATATATATAAACAAACTCAAAAAAAATTATGGCTTTTCTTGAATTTTTTTTCTAAAAATATTTTAGCTTTTCCTTTATTTGTGATAGAGTGATTTTCACTTAGAAGGATGTTGGAGAATAATAATAAAATTCATAATATCAAAAGTGAAGTTGTCTTAAATAATAATGATATTTTTAAAAATATTTTTGAATAATTTGTGAAAATAAGTATCGTACTTTATAAAATATTGAACTCATTTCTTACAGTACTTCACAGAATTAAATATTAGTTGTTAGTAAACAAAATATTGATATAGTTCTTTTGTAGCTAAATTTATTAATTATAATTATTTTTGAGCGTTTTAAAAACAACTTATTTCCTTGATAATACTCAGCCGCAACAAAATGAAATATTACTATTACATAAGAACTATGCCGGCTTTCTGGCACAGAGGTAACGCGTTTTCATTGTGTTCTGGGAGTCCTGGGTTCGTATCCCGGTTCGGGCATGGTTGTTCTTCTGTGTACTATCTGTGGGATGTGTAACTGTGCCCCCCTGTAAAAAGGGGCTGTGCAAGCTAATGTGGTGAGTGAGTAGCTAAGTTGTCCTCTTGGCCGTAGTTGGAGCTACTAAAAACAAGAGACACTCCTTTCGGCTTAAATATGCTGCTGGATCAGCAGGGGGCTTGTCCATGCCAAGTGCCATAAGTAATAATAATAATATCAACATAAGAACTATTTGCATAATTAATAAGATGTCACCTGAAATCTTGCTTTTTCTTACGAAACGGACCAAGATTTATTCTGCACTAATCAAATCTAAAAAAGATTTCCCTTTTTGTTATGATATTAGAGTAATTTTTTCTTCAAAATTCTTAACTATTTTGTTTTTGAAATTTAAAGTTTTAATGTTGACAAATTTCTTTTTAATATTTTTTTAATGAAAAACTCGTCTGTAATCAATTATCACTAAATTTCTTGTTATCCCGAATTCGAATAATGTTGGTATAGCTGAAACGTGGTATAATAATTATTTTTTCGATTTTTTTTATATAAATAATTGTTTAACATTTGAAACTCTAATTAGATTTTATATCTGCCACGTATAAAGTTTTAGTAATTCCAAAATATATTAAAAATCTAACAAGAGAAAAAATCTGTCTAAAAATTAGAGGGTTAAATAGATTTAATGTCTTAAAATTCATTCATTTATTTATTCTTAAAAATGTATTTTGTTTTAGAAGGTAGACGTGCCATTAATTTGACTCTTAAATTATAAAACTCAAGCCAGAATTTTCGAACTTTATTATAAAGCATAATTTTTTAATAAGTTAGCGCATGTAGAAAATATCATAATGCAAGAATTGACTTTATACTTGTCAACTAATTCCAAATAGATATTAATTAATTCTTTTCCCCATCCAATTTTTCAAGTAATATATTTTATAGTACTGTTGATAAAATATTATGAATTACATGAAATCAAATAGCTTGAGTTGAATTTTTATAAATATTTTCAGCCATCCAACTGTCTAATCAGTAATTGTTTTCAATGAGTCTTTCTCGAAGCGGTTTCAGTCATTGCCATTTTCCTTTTTAAGGTCAATAGCCACCGCCCTGAATAAAATATTTGTCTCTCCTTCCTATTATGTTTTTGTCGCAATATATCATTTCTCCGTTTCTTGAATCTTGCCGCAAAGTGGTGGAGTGAAAGCTGAAATGATGATATATAAAGTTCTTGATACCCGAAACTATTCTATATCTAATCGGAGGTATCACAACAATCGTTCTTTGTTTTGTATATCTGGAGACTGTGTATCTAATTAGCTCTTCAACTGTTTGGTTGTATCTAGTCTTTAAATTGGCGAGATTTTCTGGCTCGGAACTTAGTTGTCGAATTCACCTAAGAGCAAAAGATGTTTTAGATTCTATGTATTTTTTTGTAAAAAATAGTAAAATCCGTGAAATGGCTTAACTTTAGTTTGTAAATTGTCCGCACCAAATAAGGTTATTATGCTTATAAGGAATTTGTTAAAATAATTAAATCTACGGTGCGTGTCGCTTCCAGAGGAATCGATTCATGTTTACGTGACGCAGGGGAGATGGTTTGTGTCAATGCAAATTTGGAATTTTAATTCGCAAGAGGAAAGAAAAAATGGATGCCATATCATAGCGTATGACAACATGACGTTAGATAATGCAACTTTGACCGATGACGTGGTGGTTATTTTAATTAATTCCATTTTTTTATTAGTTTTTATCAATTAGCATTTCGTATGCACATTGCATTCTACATTTAATCTTTCATTTTTTTACATAAATAGGTTGAAAACAAGAAACACAACGAGGCTATAAATAGGTTAGAAAAGTTGTTTATTGTTATATAGGTTGAAAAGTTATTTACTGGACGAATCCTTTTTAACACCGCTGTTTTTAAATGCATTAAGGGCCTGTGAATACGCAGTAATTAATTTTTATCGTTGCTGCTGGTATCAGATTTTTAATTTGTAGCGAACGACCCAAATTAATTATTTTAAAGTTTTTTTTCTTCTGAATAAAACTAGAACACTGAGTAGAAAAAAAATGAAAATATATGATTATTGGCATTTTATATAGATTCCTTTTCAGAAGTATATCTTTTGCAGTAGTTCTTTGACAAAGTTTCTGCAAACCTCTTTCGACCATGATTGCTAGAATTAGGTCTTTATTTAGCTATTATACGAATATAATGATTTGCTCGTATGACTTGTGAGCACTATAACTTATAGAATTTTTTATCATGTGAGAATACGATGCTGTTTGGTTAGGAGGTTTGGATGTCTCCGAAATGTACGGGCAAAATATAAAGATTATGGACAGACGGACATTAAAGATTGAAAAATATTTTTATCTGTTTCTACTAGTATTGAATTATTACATGTATGCTTCTTTGCAAGCAGATGCATTTTTGAAAGTTTGGTCTCTTGAAGTGTGCAGTTTTTCTTTAGTATTACGTATGCTTTTTTGACAGTAGATGCGTTTAAAAAAGGTTGACGTAGGACTATAATACCATAGCCGTCATTATCATGTCAGAACATGATGTGGTTTTCAGGGTGAGATTTCTGGCGTCAACAAAAATCCGTAGGCGAAAAATTTGGAATTTTATTACGTGCACGAACATTTAAAAAAATCAGGAATGTCTGATTTTTTTTAAAAAAATGAGTTAATTTCTACATCAAATAAAACCTGGAAAAATGTCATTTTGAGCACGTGATTATGTGAAATGAAATAAATAGGAAATGCGATATTTTTTTCAAACAATAAATGCGAGACAAAGTGTTTTGGATCATTTGCAATACCAAAGTGACTCATTCAATGAAACAATTGGAATGAATAAAAATATAATTTAACTGGCACGTTCTAGAAATGATGTTCTGACATTATACATTGAAAAATGCATAGCAGATATCATTTTAATCTTTTTTCATCTAAAAATCGGTCGAGCTACAAAACTTTGTTTGCCAGATAGAAAAATTGAAAATGAAAGTTTAAACTATTATCATTGTATATTATAGAGGGATAGAGACCAATAGAGAAGTCTCGTGATTGTTTCAAACCGGTTTAAATTGTTTAATGACTTAAATCAATTAAGACAAATGATGACTTAAAAATATAATGTTCTCACATGATAACTGGAAATTTACGATCGTGGATTTCCTTTTACTTTATATTGACTTTGAATCGATGAAGCATATATCGAAAGAAGGACGGCAATCTCTGTCGGGTTCTTCGATGGTCCATCCAATTCAAAACGGATGAAAATGGCGCGGGATTGAACATTTCATTTCCCTATTACCATTTTAAGTTTTGATGATATTAACCCTTTGAAATCCGAAAAATAATTAGATGCGAAATTATTCACCTTATACAAAGATTTGTTTATTGCTATGAAAAATCAATATGCACAACTCTTTTGAGTCGAATTTCTTTGAAAAATTAATCTACATCTCTTAACCACTATGTAGGCGTTTTTAACGATTGAATTTGAAAAATTAATAAATAAAATGTCAAAATGAGGCACCATCGGAGTGAAAAGGGTTAAAATCATTCAAATTAACCGAAGGGTTTACCTTTAACCACTTGACATACGAATTTATTTAACTTTCTAATTAGATAATCCATCTTATTTCTGTAATTTATTGTTAATTTGATTTTTTTATATTTTGATACCAAATCGTTTCATATCATTTTTCGTATTTAAATACTTAATTCTGTGGTGTAGTTGCAGACTTGAAAATAGAAATTCAGTAATTCGATGCGGGTGTCAGACATGTCATTGTATGCGAAGTGGTGAATAATGAGCATTTATATGAAATGTTTAATAGCTGTCACCCTTTCTAAATTGCTATAAATCTTACTAAGAGATGAAAACCTCTCATTACATGTTTAAATTTTTTTCTCATACTTTACTAAGGATATTGAGACCTTATAGTAGAAACTCGGTTTCGAGACCGAAGAATTGAAGGTTTAAGACTGAATTTATTGAATGATGATTCGGACGATTTCAGGCGATCAGGTGATTAGAATTTAGGGGCAAAAATGTATTTGACGACATTAAAGAATTTCTCATTTTTTTTTTGTATCTGTTAAAACGGTTGCTCTATCTTTGTTTTCGTTCTGCAATAGAATAGAATAGATATTTTGTCTACTTAGTGGGAAGAAAGTAGACATTTCAAAAAAACAAAACAGATTTTTCCTCCGCGTATCGCTCTCTCCAGGATCTAGACAGAGACCTTCAGGTTGAAGGTATCTGCTGTTATTAAATCGCGCTGACACAGGGGCTCTTCATCATCGGCTCTATCTGGACATTTATCGAGCCTTCATCATCTCCCGGAATGACCAAATAATCTTCGTGAGAGCTCCCCAATATCCGCTTATCTCCCCGTATCCAATAGTGGGTGCCGGAAAAAAATCGTAATCCCTTCCAGAAAAAAATATAATAAAGCATCACTATTCGCTGCCCACCTTCATAATGCGACGCAGGGTCACGTGACTGCGAGGCATCCAATGGAAACCTGTAAACAGATTCTATGAGAGCGCTGCAAATTTTCGATCGCGCCCGTCTTTCGTAATTCTTTACAGCTATCACCAGCCCCGAGTATGTTCATTTGACCGATTTGACGTCATGACAGACTCCCCCGCAACCGTTATCAAACGCGTAGGAGTTCAGGTAATTTTATTCATAGTCTCAAAACTCCCTTTTATCATATTAATTATATATAGTAGGCGAGTTGGATAAGCGCTACCGCTGCATTTAGATTAGATGCGATCTACTTTCATTTGCGGTAAATGAGCCTTGATGTGGCTATCTAGTTTTTTGTGTATTCGCAGATAAAATATTAATAACTATTAATCATTACTAGACCGAATAACTCCGCAGAAAAACAATCCACTGGGATATTCAGCTGCATATTTCATTTTTCTTCTACTTCATACGAATGCTAATGAAAAGTGAAATTGAGCAAACTAAAGATATTATTATTATTAGAATATTATTATTAGAAATAATGATAAAATATGTTAGAAATAATTATCTTTGTTTAAACTGGAGTTAGAATAAAAGGGAAATATATTAAAATTAGATATATTTTTCAATATTTATTAATATTAAATAATTATAATATAAGGAAACGGAATATCTCTGTACTATTTCGATGCTGGTTTATTCCATATTCATTCCAAACTGTTGCTAAAATTAAAATATTAAACAAATTATTTTTGAAATAACACGTGATTAAAATATGAATTATTTGTCGAGACTTCTAGCTCGCGTGAACTGCTTCGTTATCAGTTTTGATTAAATTACAAAAACATGTCTCCATGCATGAAATTAGGAGCTCAGTTACGTTGTCCAAAATAAAACAGGTTTGTTAGAGCCTGTAACGATATACAAAATAGAATTTTTTTTAATTTTAAAAATAACAAATGTATCTTGGAAATTAACCTAAAAATAATAACATTAAACCTCATAAATAAATAGTATTTGTTGTGAATTTAAAATTATTTTTATGCTATAATAGCATCTGTAATATTAGAAATTATATAAGTTTAAAATTACAAGTTTTGATGAAAAAGCAAAGGTAATTTCGAGTGAAAAGTGTACACCATTAACGATTTCCCTTCTTATGCTTAGTCAACACTCTACTCGAAGGGTCTTTGTCAGATGAACCAAAATGACCTCTTTAACTAGTCTGATCCTATTAGGAGCCAGACTTTGATTGCGTAATAAAATGTTTTCATGTAATAATATATTACACATCGCTCTTTGTTGAACTCCTTTCCTATTTCTGTCTCTCAGTAATAATTTGATATTTCGTAACAGCGTAATTACGTCTTTTAATACTTAAAACGGCGTATCCTTCTTTATGATATAAATGTAGAGCACGCATGGTTTATGTCGCTTAATTGTAGAACTAAAACAAACTTATAAAACTGAAGGAGGAAGTTCCAAAACCAGATCTGTAACTGTAACAAAATATTTTAGCTATGAGGTGCTGTCACATGAAATGAGTATTTTCCAATAAAATGGGCAGATTTCTTTCTTTTTAGCTATCATCTAAAATAATTTTATAAAATCCGCGTTTTTTTATTCATTGGGGAGGGTACTGATATGTATTAAATGTCTTTGCGCAACCTGTAAATTGATACTGCGATCATTGGATGAAGAAAAATTTGTTCTGAGGGTAAAACGTTAATTGATACAGAGCGTAATACAATGAAGGAATTTTTAGTTTTTAAAACAGCGAGTGATTAAATAGCTTAGAGAACTATCACAATGAAGCTTACCTAAATTTTCCCTGTTCTTTTCGTCTCTCAAAACACACGAGAAAAAATAATAATAAAAAAAGATTAAAATGAAATCCGTTTGCATATTTCAATGTATCGTGTCAGAACATAATTTCTTGAATGGCCAAGCACCACATGCTCTTACGAGATGAATTATATTTTTATTCATTTGAATTGTTTCATTGAAGGAGTCACTTTAGTATTGCAAACTATCCAGAAAAAATTGTCTCGCATTGATTGTTTAAAAAAAATATCACATTTCCTATTTATTTCATTTCATCTAATCACGTGCCCAAAATGACATTTTTCTAGTTTTTATTTGCTGTAGTCATTAACTTATTTTTTTAAATGGGAGCTTTTGTAAATGCAATAGTAACGTTTAAAGCTGATTTTTTTTGATGCTCGCGCAGATAATAAAATTTTTAATTTTCCTTTAAGAATTTTTGTTGATGCCACATATATATATTTGTGGCTTATATTTTTGATAATTTTATATAACTTTATGTTCGTCCATATAGTTTTGACGTCCATAAATTTCTCTCTTCATATATATATATATATATATATATATATATAATATCCCAAATTGTCTGTATTAAAAACGTATTTATAAAGTAAATGAAATCATTTCTTAATCTTTTTTAAAAAATATTACTATTAAATACTGAAGCACATAATAATCTCAATAAATTTTAAATGTAGTGTTAATAGTAAATTTGTCATAAATAATTAAATTTAATTCCATTTCTCTGACTTGTAAAAATAAATCTGGTATAATAAGTGTGAATGCTTCCTGCGATTACTACACTTTAAGGCAAAAAAAGTGCGGTTTTTATTAAAATAAACTTGTTCTATCAGTTCATTAAAGAAATAAATATTTTCAGTGAAAAAAATTAGTTTTATGAACGTATAACTTGATACTGCGTAAAAAAATTTCTTTATTGTACAAAAAAAGTTAAGTATTGATTTCAGCGATATATATAAAAATATTAACCTTAAATGATTTTAATTGTACTGCAATAATATTGGAATGGCGTTAAGATAATATAAATTCTTTTAGCTTCTAATATACGTATGAATAGATTACCATAATTATTACAAATTAAATTTTGGGTTTGAATAATTTTGAAAAATTTTGCCGTTTAGAAGTACAAAAAATATTTTAAATATTTTATTTGTCTATGAAATCTACACCAACTGATTTATTATGAAGCATGAGATTTTATTTGGATAAGGAATATATTATCCTTTTACCAAAGCTATACATGAAATATATTTTGTGTATAATTTTTATTTCTTGTTGTAAAATTTTATATAACTATGTTTTATATAACTCTTAATTTATAAAGATACTTTATCCTAACAATATTCAATTTTCTTCATTGCTTCAAAAGGCGCGTGTAATTTAGTCTATAAATATTCGCAACTACATTGAATTATTATTGAATGTGCAACTAAAGTGTATTATTACCATTCTTATGTGAAGAAAGCGGGAAAAAATAATAAACTGTTTTGCAAAATATAATTAAATGAATTGGCTCCTTTTTCTTCTTCTTGGAGGCTTCTTTGATATGGTTTATTTTTGCAATCGTTTACATTTAAAAGCGTTCAATCGGGCATAAATTTATAAAATGAAATGATAATTATAGGACTTTTGATGAATTATAGAAATAGCAGAGGCAAAAACTGGAAAAGAAGTACTTTGAATTGTTTTTACGATATAAAACAAATTTATGGTAAAATTTTTCAGAAAAATGGTAAGTGGATTCTTAAAATCCACCAATTATAATAACCTTTATAAACGAATTTAATATATTTTATTTTATAATTTATATTTTTAAAATTAAACAATGATTCAATTTTCCATCAATAAACGCCAAATTTTTAATGATGATAATGAAATGCTCTCTTCATAGAATAACACCTCCTCTATCATTCTTCAGTATTGAGTTTCAGCATTGGGTTTACAGTTTGATATGATGAGCGCCAATACATGTACGACCAGATACATGTTCGTTTTTATTGTTAACTAGTCACCTTTAGTAAAGAAACTAATCCGCTGAGAATACTGACTATATGATCTCGGATAAATCTTTTAGATGTTATTTCACGTCACATTGTGTGATAATGAAATTATTTTTTGGTACTTTTTTACTGTGTAATATGAATATTTTTAATGGAAGCATAGCATCATATCACTACTAAAAATATAAATATCTGATTCATCAAAATTTAGTTTTATAATTTCCATTCTTTAATTAGTTTTTTAATTATATAAATACTAAACAGAAGCCGTCTTTCTTAGCTTTCACCAATGAAAAGGCTGTGATCAAATACTTGATGAAACAATGAGAACGATTTTAATTTTAGGATATAGTGAATCTATTGTTGGAAATAGTTTCATTATATCGTGAATTTGAAGAAAATATTTTATAAGTTAATATATTGTAAATTTTAAAAATTATTTTAAAAACTTACCATAAAAAACAAGAAAAAATTGAATTATTAAAGAGAAATTTTAATTTTGAAATAGTGTTACATTCATTTACGCGCAATAATATTCTCCGAAATTAACCAGAACGCCAGAAATGTCGTTTAATGCTAAATAAACTAAAATTCTACATAAAAATAATTAACTTCTTTAAGATGCTCATTCCTACATTCCAAAGTATATATGCGACAAATATGGTACCTCTAAATGATGAATATGGTTTGTATATTTTCAGTATGATTTTAAGTGTGTCGACAATTAGACACGGGCAAGCAGACAGACAGACTGACAAATAAATGCATGCGTGCGCCCACATAGACACAAACACACATACACAGATTATTATTATTAGTAGTAATAACATAAGGGAGAAATTAATAATGTATTTTTTTAATAAAATTCTCTTGAAAATGTTTAGGCATTTAAAGGAAAATTCTCAAATTCTTGCAAATAAAATTTCAGATTGCGTTATCTTTGTTAGATGACTATCTTGTTATCGAATCAATTTTCGTTTTAATTATATTTTAAATATAAATGAAAAAGTTTTATTACTTAATAGCAATGATTAATAGTGACTTACAGTTTTTATTATGAAAAATAATCATTTTCGAACTTATTGCACTGTTTCATATTTATGATCCGTTTACAAGTGGATAAATAAAATATTTTTTCTGGATAAAGGCAAGAGGTAAAATATATCCCATACTTTGAATAATAATTACTGAAATATTATTCACACTATTACAATGTAAAAGCAAGACATATTGTTTTATGGGTCAATTTATACATTAATATATTAAATTCTAAAAAAATTTGTGACTTATTATTTATCTGAATTTTTTTAAATATAAAGCTATTTAAAAAATATACACTAGATTTTATTCTAAAGTAAGATTATATAATAAGAAAATTTTCCAGCTTTGTTTCAAATTAAGCTCAAACTGTAAAGTGCTTTATAGTAATTTTTTTAAATGTGCGATTACTTTAGAGAGTTTTACTTTCAAATCATAGAGATACGTGAGCTAAACATCTAATGAAGAGATCATAGTTTAAAAGATAAAACTTGGAGCATTTTTTTAATTCAGTAAAAGTTTTTTTTCAATTAGTTCTTTATTAATTCGAAATTCCAAATAAATGTAAAATATGATACAGCAATGTTCTAAAATATATTGTTTCACGTCCTCTGCTTTTGTTATTTCAACATTTAAAATAGAAATGTCAAGATTCATTGAACAATAATCATCTCCATATTGAATTTGCAAAAATATCTATATCAGAAAATTTTTATGAACATTATATTATTTGTACTAAAGACATTTATAAGCTTTAAATAATTGAGTAATGAAATTTTATAATACATACTATAAGTTCCATTTTTCCTGACAAAGAATTTTTCCCTTTCTCAAATTATTTCAAAAAGTATTCGTCAAAAAAAATCATATGCTACATTCTTTAGAAGGAAAGTGGAGTGCCATTTCTTGAAAATAATTTCTTTCGAAAAAATGACATTCATATAATTAATCTGATGATGATATTACAATATAGATTATTGTAATTATTTTAAATATTGTAATTAAATACTAATAAATAAATAAAATATATTTATTAGTATTTAATATAATATATTTAATGTAATATGATTAATTCTTAAATTAAAAAAAGAAACGATTTTTTTTCTTTTTTTTCCCCTCGATTTATTTTCATTTCAATTACGCCAAACGATATAATTTATTTTCATAAGAAATGAAATTGGGAATATTCTAAGTGAAATGAAGTAAATAAATGCATTTATTTAAGAATATGCTCAAGTAGGTTAAAAAAATAAAATGTTTGAAGAATAAAATTAGAACTTGTATTCATTGAAAAGAAAAAGAGGGGAAAAAGAGTAAGTTTTGATTTTTTTTTAATCTCTATTTTTAACAAGATATTTGCAATATTAAATTTTTATGCAATTACTTTTTATTATTTCAGCTGATAATGATGAATAGTTCTTTTATTTTCACTAAATTCCATCTTGTTTCTACCGTACGGATTATTGTAGCGGTGAATATTCAACAATATTTTTGACAATATTTTATTATATTCTATATTTCTCGTTTCTTTGAAACAAAACTGTTATGAATAATAAACACAGAAAGCAATAGAATGCAATTTATTCACACATTGCAAATTTAAAAATTTAATTTTTTAAAATATTTTATTTAATATGAATACATATAAATAAGAATATGTTTAAATATTTAATATGATTTTTTGTCAGAGATATATTGTTTAGAGTTAAAGTATGCATCAGTAGCTTCTTTAATCATTTTAAACAAATGCATTCAGTTAACGTTTAATTTAGGACTTAATTGGATTTTTTTAGAATATTGCGGGACATTAAATCAAGGTACTAATAATTTTGGACAGTTGCTTTTATTGAGTTTCCGCCCACAATGTCATTTATTTATTCCTTAAATTATTTTGAAAATTCATATTTACTTTCAAAAAGTTCTTATTTTTAATTTTTACAATATTGTTTCGCAATGTTTCGTTTGTTGCTAATATATAAAATAAATGCTGACTTAATTATTGACTTTGTTTAAATGTTGATAATTGTAATACAATATTTATTCAAAGAGACAGTGATATATTAATAATTAGCCATTTCATCCTCAACTCCATTTGCATTTATCTGTTTTATATGTATAAAAGAAAAAGAAAAAGAGATATACTTAACGTTTCAACAATCTTAGAGTTCTTACCTACTTTATCTTAATGGGTTCTAGGATCTTTAAGCTTAATTAATGAGACTCAATCGATTATTTCTTTATGGTTTTTGAAAAAACGAAATTTTTCAGTCTCGTCATTTGAGGCAACCAAAGGTATTTATTGCCACTCTTGAACATATAATTTATTAACTATAAGGAAAGACTGGAGTTTTTAAGTTGATACTGGAGACTCAAAGGATTTTTCTTCCATTATATTAATATTTATTACAACATTAAAACGTACTATCAATTTAAGGACTTGAAATAAAACATCATATTGCTTGGTCTAAGAAACACTCGGAGAATGTAAACTGTGTTTCTTTTACTATTATTTATAATAGTATTCCGAAGATATTTCAACGGAAGCTTCAAAACTACAGTGTCCTCTTAAACTGCTTCTCCATGAAATATTTATAAGAAAAAGGCAAAATCTTCGGGGTAGGGCAAACACTGGCCGTTCAGTTTATAAAATCATCAAGACAGTGAAATTGCAACAACTCTAATAGACTTGTGAAGAAACCCTATTGTCCATTCCCTTCTTTTCTTTATCATTTCTATTTATTAGAAGATGACTATTTTTGTTGTGGGGAATACATTGATCCCATCCACTTTGTGACATTTTGTACTTGTATTCTTTCATGACACCTCCGAAAAGCCTCACCTTCGCTAAAAAGTCTTTGGTACAAGATAATCCTTAATAATTCATTTCCCCAAAAAAAGAATCATGAAAATAATTTGATTCTTAATTGATAATGAAGAACTGTTCCCGTTAATATAGCCGTAACAATTTTTAGGGTATCATTTCATGCACTTCGTATTCTATTCGTAATATACCCCTAAGCACCCTAAAGTAAATATTTTTTTAATTCCTTTATTTCCCCTCATATTGTAAATTATGTTTATTCATCTTGTTATATTGTATTCCAGATATTTTTCATTCTAATTTTTATAATTTCTTGTTATGTTATACGTAATCGCGTTTTGTCATTTTTTTTGTCATCGCTGTGCAATATTTCTAAAAATAAAATCCGCCTGCATTTATATTAAACCAGAAAAGTGGACACATGAGCTCTATAAACGGAGGTGTGGTGTAGTGTTAAGTGTAATGATAGTTACTTGAATTGTATTTAGTAAAGCATTTTCTCTTCTTTAGAAATGCATAGTAACTTACTAATAGCTTTACATATGCTGATAATATTTATCAATAAACATAGCATAATATATGAAAATCAAGGAGTGTGGAACTCTGTAATATTCAAACAAGAAGACTTTTAACTCCATACATATTCTAACAATTTAACCATGAAACTGGTGATTAACCGAGGTGTGAAATAAATTTTAGTACTTTCATTTAAAAAAATACTTAAGCAAAAATACTGTAAACAAAATATAACTTATGATTCATTAATCGATGGCCTATTCCTTGTGAGATAAATGAATTGAAATCAATTTTTATGACAAAGAGAAGATGATTTTAACAAATTATCAAGTTATCTTTTTTCTTAAATTTAAATTGCAGTCACCACGTTTAACAAATAAGCAATCTAACACGGATGAAGTAGAAAATAACCCAGAAAAAACACGTGTCCGACCTCTAATACTAGCTCAATTTAATAGGTTAAATGGTCTTGCTGATAACGTTGTTTTCATGCAATTGAAATACAGTCTACACATTTCTTAATATTTTACATAAATGCAGGTTTGCAATTGAAAAGTGATCGATCATTATTACAATCCTAAATTACTTTTTGTATTCAATAATATTTTATATAATCAAAATTGCTTCTGACAATTTTATTTTTTTGGTAATAAAAATATAGAATGATTTTTGTATATAATCATATACGAACACATCTTCCTAAATATTTCAGTCGCAGTGTTCTAATTACCTATTCGATTAGAATAGCAAGCTGATTAATAAATTAAGGTTATTAAAATAAGGATTAAAAGGTAACTGCCTTCCAGCATAAGATCTTCACCAAATTTCCATTTTTAAAGCAGTCTTTTTTTTATTCTCTAAATTATTTTCCTGTTAAAAATAGATATTTTCCCCCTAAATTCCATTTACAAAACTTTCCAAAACTAAAAGTTGCATTTGATAAAAAGCTGTATTAACGACTTTCAGTGTCACTTTATTGAATAGAGATAGCTTTACTTATAAAGGCACTTTAGAATTCAATTAAAATTATTAAATTCGAAATTAATGTTGAAAAACATATAAAATTATGTGCCATCTTTAAACATGCATATAACTCAAAATTTGATAAAGGTGGGATGGTATATCACTGACATTATTTGAATCACTTTAATCCAGAATTGTTATTTAAGGTTGAAAAGCATGCTTTTCAGCAATGTTCTTTCTAAATACTTCTTTTATGTTTTACACATTTAACTCTTATTTAAAGACTAACTTAAAATTAATTTTTAAATTCTATGTATTTGTTTGATACATCAATGCTCAAAATACTCAGTCGGAAAACATCCTACAGAATGTAAATAGCAAGATTAATAAAACATATGTAATGGAATTCCGTTCATATACTCTAAAATGAATGAAGTAAAGGAGTACGTAATTGAAAAGATTTGTAATAGAATTTTATATAAACAACTTTAGTTATAGCAAATTTATTGAGACTAACACCAATAGCTATAATTAAAAGATAAAATTTGAAATTCTTTTTTTAAAAAGTGAGTATATCTTGACATAATTGAATCAAACTATCAATCACTTATCAAAGAGATGAGATGAATATATTTTAGTTTTTGCCTATTTAAGTATTTAATATACATTTTATCTGTAGATACTTAATTTAAAAATTTAAGCTCTATATGATAGCCGTTATCAGCATTAATTGAAGCTTAATGAATCGGATTAAATTCATGGCATATATTTTTCCGAATGTTTTACCAAGTAAAATGTATCAAAATTTTTTTATGGAATACATTGTCTTCAAACGAAACGTAAAGTAATATGAATTTGACACCAAAATCATGAAAATAATACGAATTTGACACCACATTTCTTTAAAAGGAAAGTGAAAACAATTTCTGCCATGCAACAGAAAATTTTATAATTTTAGAAAGTTATAAAACGATGTTATAATTTGAGCTTTGTTTTCTTTACATCATATAAACTAAGCACTTAATTATTACAATGGTTACAAAGGAATTGCAATAGTTATGAATAGACGTATAAATGTGGAACGTATATAGAATATTTTACTATAAAATTTATTTCGCGTTTAACAAGTATAACTACCTAACCTTATTCATACTTTGATAAAAATAAAATTGGGAATTTTAATCACAAATAAATTGGCGTAACCAGATAATAGATAACCCGGCCTGTTTGTGATCAGAATTATTTCCGCGTAATGGGGAGCAGTTTTGATGTTAAAAAGTAACATCCTCGATCAGAAAATTTAATTAAGGTAGTAAAATTTATACCTTATTTGTGTAAAAACTATTTTCAAATTGCTTTAGATGATATACAAAAGTTTGTTTCGAAATTCGAATCCTTATTTTTTTATACGCAATTTTATATTTTGGGGAAAAAATGTGTTAATAGAAAAGATTTAAATCCACTTGAATTTAATTGTATTCATTCTTCTTCCATTTATTAAATGAGACTTTCGAGCCATTTCTTAAAAGCTCAAGTAAATAGATAAATAGAAAAAAAATTGATACTTTCATGCTCATGGAAAGAGTTCAGATGGATAAAATTTGCTTTTACAAACTTTTAAAATTTTTACTTGACAAGTAGTATGTCATAATTTTATGACATTAATAATTTTGAAATTTAGATTTTTTATAACATATTTTCAGAATATGTCATAAAAAATCTAAATTTCAAAATTATTAATACTTCAAATATTTGATTTATAGAGTATTATATTTTCAAATTCTAATTCCATTTACTGAAGAATACTTATTTTGAAATAATAACATTTGCATTTGAAAGTTTTATTTTATTATTAATGTTATCTTTTGCTTTAAAATTTTTCAAATAAATCAGAAAGTATCTAATTTAATTTTAGTGGGATATATTGTGTAGCACAGATATTTACTTTTTTATTAATCCTAATTTTGCTCTAATATTTTCTTCTTCTTAATTCAAGTTCCGCCTTAATTAACTTTTATGTTAAATTTTGTATCTGTTGTTTTCATTTGTCATTTTACGACCAGCAATTCGTTTCATTATCTTGTTTGTATTCTCCTCTTGGGATTCTAAGGAAATCGGGGTGAAAAACTTTCTAGAACAATACTGTATCTTGCATGACGTTAATGTGAGACTAATTTTACTAAAGGCAACAATCTGATTTATAAAAGATATCAAATCGAAATCGGTTGCCACCAAAAATAACAAAAAACAAAGACACCGACGTCACCGTGAGACATCACAGAACATGTCATAATCACATAATTAATTTATTGAAGGAACTGGGCATAATAACGCTTTGTGGGACTACAGAGTGCTCTAGATAACGTCTCTGCTCAGAGATTTCGCATCTAAGGGATCTATTAAGTGGATGTGACGTCACATGCTTTGAAGTGTATGTTACAAAGGGTCTGCAGTACTCTCCTTTACTTCCGTATAGACGTGAACCCGTGAAGTGCCGGTCATTATTGTAACAATGAAGTTGAGCAAATTGCCGATTTTCTTCTCAAAAACAAAGATTTGCTTTTGTCTGTTCTTTTCAATTTCTTAAGTTTCGAAACGTTTCTGTACTTCTTAAGAATTCTATGAAATATTTCTGTTAAACGTTTTCCATTTATCCGAAGTCGCTTCGTTGTTATCGTAATAAAAACTAAATTATTTGGCTGATAATTTTTAATAAGGGATGGTTGTGGGACAAAAAAAAAGCGTATATGCAAATCAAATTTACACAGTATTTTACTTTTCTTAAAAAATAAAGACAATTTTTGTGATACTTATAAAGACTAAAATTTTTGGAATAAATATGCTAAAAGATTAAAATATCAATTCCTTAAAGCTGAATAATTAGCAATTTAGTAATAACGCGAAATTTTATTTGATGAAATGACACTATTCTTTCATGAAGGACGTTCATAGACAGTGTTCATAGCAATTTTCACAAATGCAAAATTCAGTTGCTTCAAATAGCTTATTGTCAGTCAGAGAAGTATGTAAAAAAATGGACGTGATGTTTATCGGCTGAATATTTTACATCCTTAATGCCAAAAATCGTTTACAGATAGACAGACCATTAGGCCTTAAACTACGAAATCTGGTTATGTAGTTATTATTACGGATATAGATGCTCACTAAAAAAATAAGGAAAAATCTTCAACTAGATTTCTAATGTAGTTGGAAAAAATCATCAATAATTTTGAAAGATATTTTCACATAAAATGCTTTCCCATACCGCTTTAAAAATATCACTTTAACATTTAAAAAAAAAAAGAATTTTCGGTTATTCAGATTATTTATACATAATTTCCTGTGTAATTTTTATAAATTACTGCACATTTTAGCCATATAATTTGTTTCATTATTTTGTTCATTGATTTTATGTATATGTATTTTCGGAAGATTAGAATACCGTTTGATTTTCACGTCATTAATTTAAAATTTCAGAACTAATGCAAAGGCTATTGAGTAATGCCATGATGTTCCAGAATAGAGATCTACATCGATGTAATCTTTTTTTTCTTTATCGTGTGCAAAAAAATTATGTAAAAAAAAGCAGAGGCTGACTAAGGCAGGGTCATACAGAGCAGTTGCCCTGGGCCCCCACGTCAGAAGGGAGCCCCAAATAGAATAGAAAGTTTATTTTGCGTTTCCCCCTTTAATGAACTTTTTTCATCAAATTGTCAGTAATGCATAAAATTCGTCAGTTTTACGTTATCTTCATTAATCTATCGTATGCACACAAACAGTCTATATTACGTAAATTCAGTCTTTTAGGGCTGATTTCGGCTAAATTTTCCCAATTACAATAGACAAATTGGGCCAATCAAAAGCCCGTATTATTACATCTAGGAAAATGTAATATGTTTACAAAAGTATTAAGGCTTACCGCCTTCTGATTGGCTTAATAGAGCCATCGTAATTTCGATTATTTAGATAATGAGTTTCCTTGTGAACTACAGCATTTCCATTGCTTAGTAGATAAGCAATCAACTGCATTAGATATGAAAAGAATGTTTAGAAAATTTAATTTATCATCTTTATTTTTTTAATGCTGAAAAAGCCATCAAAGTATTTTTTTTATCATTAAAAACTTCAAATTTCTTTGGAGAAAGATCATTTTTCATTGTTGAAGATATTAAAATCTTCCATTAGATTATGTATACTTCAAGGAAAATTTCTCAACTTTCTACGTTATGTTTAAATTCTATAACAAAAAATATTGATTTTGATGATGCAATTGATAGTTTTGTGGAAAGTAAAATTAGAAAAAAATAACCAACTGAAAATGAAATATGAGAAAATTTATTATAATACAACTTTTAAGTATCAATTTATAAATAAATAGTAATAATAATAAATAGAAACATAAAAGCTATTTTTATATAATACTGATTTATAATTCAAAATTGTCTCATAACAATATTGCGTGTAATTCAAAATTAAAGATATATTTCCGTTTTCTCTTTATAATGTCTCTCTGTAGCATTGAATTTCTAATTATATTTTTCGTTATTATTTTGAGAGGATAGCAAATCTTGGTTAAAACTGAGTTAGTAATAAACATGTTAAACTTTTGTAGATTTAAAAATAAGTATCATTCGTCAATACAAATTTTATTACTAACAATTTTTCTTACAGAGTAATAATACAACATAGCATAATATTGTGTAATAACTTTAAAAGAAGACATTATTTAGCGTTATAATATGAAAAAATGATTAAAAATACAAACGTATTTACACAAATGACACTTTTTAGTCTCAATTTTCATACAATGTTTTGTACCAGTAAAGAATGCTTTATTTTGATGTATCTATGTAAGATGCAGAAATATTTTAGTTGTTAAGCAAAGATATTTTTTTACTGTACTTTACGAAAAGCTATTATATAAGTATATTGTTGCTTTTTAAATTTTAAAAGAAAATTATTTTATTATCTCATTGTTCACAGTTTTATGAATCTTTAATTCAATCATTAGAAAGAAAATAATAAATTTGTTAATATAATATTGCTTTTCAAAGGCAAAAGAAGTTTTGCCCTGGGCCCAATTAAACTAAGTCGGTACTTGAGAGGAAATATTGTAATCGGCGAAACTTTCGAGACAAGTCTTCTCGTTTCAGACTTTCGTGAGATTTAAAATACATTTTTAAAATTTTCTCTAACTGTCGACTGTTTAAAGAGCATGATAATTCGAGTATTCTTTGAGCTAAATGAAAAAAATCAATACCAAAGTTGTAAATTTTTATCAAATTTTGAAGTAAATCCATGCAGAGGAAGTCTGTCAGTCAGGTGGCTCGGAATAAGTCAATATATTTTCAAAATGGAGAGAATTGTAAAGGCTGTCTGTTCATCTATTTCAATGTCTTCATACAATTTGATATTTTCCTCTCCTAGAAGCATGGGAACACATAGCGAACATACAGGATGTTAAACTGACATGAAATAAAACTAACAAACGAATGATCGTTATAACAAAAATAACTTCTTTCAAATAATTCAGATTTAAAAAATGCTTCTCTATCTTTTGCTGATCGATTATCAGGGCAATATTTTTATTCACAATTATTATTTCACATATAAAGATAAATTAGCTGATTGACTCACCACTAAATTCAGTAAGCGGTCTAGGTACTACCATGTATGAACGTACGTTGAATGCTTCCTTAGAAAGGAATTAAAAAAAAAAACTACCCTTCCCGCCCTTTGAAATGCAAAAAAATCACCTTACAAAATTTATTTATTCAAATGCTTAAGCCTAACTATTTGTATCATAAATTTTAATTACTTTAGATGAAGATATGACAAGTTTTGTATAAGTTTAAATTTAATCAGTTTCTGGAATCCCATAATTAAAAGGTATGTTGACATTGCTACGAAATTTCCTATGATCCTTCAGGTATCTAAGTTCAACTGAAGCGACTACTATAACTGATAGAAGTTCTATTTTATGACTTAGAAAAAAATCGAAAATAAAATTGAAAATTGTAGATCTAAGGTTGGAGTACTTGTCTTTGGTAAATTATTATATTGTGTAAATATAAAGAAAATTCTTATAAATTATGCAGAGATTTTTACCTTATTATCTATAAATGTAAACATGTAGAATAAATATTTTCTTCTTCATTGGATGTATTCTGTGGGTGAAACCGCGGCAGATACTAATAATTAGAATGAGGACCTTTACCCTGAAAAAAATTTAGTTATAACTATTATCAACAAAGCAAATGCCTTTAAAGTAGCTTATATCGGAATAAATTTAAATATTACCGCTTTCATTTTTCAATTAGTCTTATGCATCAAGATTTATTGCCGGAATAAATACTGCGTACCAGCAACCGTCAGACGTTAAGTCAGATTTAAATCCTTATTCTTTGCAGTTAAAAGAATAGATACTTTCTCTGAAGAACCAAACTTTAAATGATTCTGATACATATTCTGATGTCAGTATTCTATTACAGTATTTCGACTGGAAAGATTTCAGTTAACATTTCCAATTGAGACTTTGAATGAATTTATTGCGTGCTTTGATAGACTTCCGAATAAATCTGAAGTATCTAATTGAATGTTCGTTAATTCATCCCCAAATCATCACAGATTTTCCATCTTGTGAACTTTCATAAATGTATTTTATTTCTACAAATAATGCGGGTAATATTAAAATTTTTCTGATCCAATAAAAAAAGGCTTTTAATGTATTTCAATTTATTGACCGTTTTTGATAGTCTTTTGCATTTAATTGAGTGTCCTCGTGCATTTTGCGTATTTTGTATATTCCCTGCCTTAATTTACTCTTAGTATGTTCATATATATATATATATATATATATATATATATATATATATATATATA
>JAOUZG010025245.1:3795017-3817064 GCA_026289955.1 Argiope argentata | reverse complement strand
ATATATATATATATATATATATATATATATATATATATATATATATAAGACAATCTTATTTTTATATTATCTGTTGGCATTTTTTTTCTTTCTAAATAAATGAAGCTATTTTTTCCTTGTTAATAAATTTTAATTACGCTTGATGATCTTTTCATTTATTTCATGATAAATCGTTCCTTGCATAAAGTCTAATATAAAATGATTTTGGTGCGATATCGGCTGACTTTTTAATATATGTTTATATTTTTGGATACTTTTCCGTTAGTCGGGTGCCAGCAAAAATTGCCAAATGTATAATTCCGCCAAATTTCTTTGGTGATTTTTCACTTGCACCCGGCTAACGGAAAAGTACATATTTTTAGCTATTTTTTATGTAGAAGAAATGTTATAACGCATAAATAAATATCATAGTTTTAGTTTTTTACAAATTACAGTGTTTAACTGATTAACATTTTCAAGAGTTTACCATCACGTTAACGAATTTCGATGTTTTTTTTATCTAAATATATAAAATTAGAAGTTCTCTTGTTTCAATTTTATGGATTTTCACACAACTTGAGATTCAAATAAAATTTGGCACGTATGTTACTTAACACTTTTGAGGGTTAACTGATCTGTTATAAAGATTTTGTCTTTCTAATGGGAGATGGTGGTTGAAAGACTTCACATTTATTCACCGAGACTTTTGAACAAACCGATCAAAAAATATCTTTGCTCTATTTTCATATTAAAAAATAATTATAAACTTTTGCCGTGACAAAGTTTTTAATGTATTTCTCTGACTATAATGGGCTTTTTTCAAAGATTTAAACTTAATTTTTACCAGGTCCCATATTTTTGTCGAAATATTAAATATATTTACCGGATTATTCACATAAATCATCTGCTTATATCTATATTAGTATTAAGTTACTTTCTACAGACATTTTAATTTTTACTTTTAATACGTCAAGTAAAGTTAAAACCTTTGTGAACAATGCAGTATCTAAGCACTCTTAAGCACTCATATTTCAAGATTTTTTATATGTGTTCAGCTGACATGTCAGGTGTTTGCTATTTTTTTAGCTTTAATATGCTGAATAAGATTTTATTTTGCTTGTTTTATTTTTAGTTTTCATTAAATTATCATGTGCTTAACAGCAGAATCAAAAACTTTTTTGGGTCCCTATGCAAAGATATGCTCAGGTATGCAATTTAACAAACCATATGACGTAATTTCAATATTTCATATAACAGAACCTGCTAAAAATTTTATAATACTTAAATAATTAAAAAATAATATAAAGCCGCCATCGTTTAATTTTTTTTACAAGATCAAATTTCCTTTAAAAAATATAAAAGTGTCATCAATGTGGCCAGTTTATATTCTTGCATGAGTAACACTATCTTAAAAAGAAATTGATTTATTTGAGAACATCTAAAATTTACATATACTTGCGTGAAGATATTCATAACATTGAGATGTTCGTGTATCAGGTATTAAATAGGGTATATAAATTATAAAATAGGTTAGCAATTGGCAGTGGCTTAAACTATCACAAGCTATATTTGTTTAAATTACCTCAAATAAATTGTAAAAGCATAAACACAGTAATTAATTTTAAAAAAATCTTTAAAACCAATTAAATTACCTAAACAAATTCAATTGTATTAGAACTTACATGCAAATTAAAATTGCAAACTGAAAAATTTAAACCAATTGCATGAGGTGTTTGAGATCTGGATGTGTATTAAAGACCTGCGGTGAAAGTTATATCAATATTCGTGAAATAATTAAATTCATTATTGTAGAGTATTGACATTTTATACAATTTGTTTAAACAGTTAAGATTTTTTTGAGAATGTTTTCAAGATTATATATGTTTAGTTCTTGCAGAAAATTAAAAAAATTGATTCAACTGAATAAAATAATGATATATTATGCAGTTCTCTTCAATATGTATTAATTTTCAAATAGAAATCTTGGTTTAAATCAAAAAGAATGAAAACAAAATTTATTTCTTGTTATGAGGATATTTCCACATAATGGTTTTTCATCTTTGCCAAAAGTTGTTAATATGTAAAAATAAAAGATGCAAAATAATATTTTATTGTTTATTGGAAAGATGGGGATCTGGTTCGCAGTATATTTTAAATAAATAATAATTTTTTAAGTCGGAATTTATGGAACTGTGCTTTAAATTACTGAAACTGAGCGTGTGTATTTTTTCTGGAAGCAAATAAATATATTATTAACCCTAAGCATTTTGATAGCAAATATTATGGGGTTCTCAAAAGTTTAAATTTGATCTCTATTTGAATTCTAAAATCTTTCAAACTTTCAACAGCTTGAGAATCAGTACGATCATAAGAAGAAAATGAATGAATTAATAAAATATACTGGTTTTAAGGAAATGCCATTGATAATATTTAAGTTTACATAATAATATGAAACCAGGAAATTTGAATAAGATTCATAACGAATACTCACGATTTCTTTCTTTCGTTTTTTCGAATTTCTAATAAGGACTTAAACATTTTATTTTACGCACAAACGAACCATAGAATAAAATGAATGGTCTATATTGCAAATTGTAAGTGCAAATCACGTGAATCGTAGCTTGTACGTTAGGAATCTTAGCTTGTACCCGCCATTAGATTTTAAATTTTAAGTTCTGCTCTTAATAAAAAGGTCTTAAGTTCATGAATTATTTTTATCGTGTTTACATTTCAAATGCGATAATCTGATCTCTTTGAGGATGCGCTGAATAACAATAAATAAATCATCTGCACAATTTCCCTAATTCCAGTTTTATCGATCTTTCTATAATTTATCATTTTTTAGCATTTATTGCTCTCGGGACTATGTGCTCATAACAGGCTCAATTAAGAATCCAAAAGTAATTCGTTTCTTTTGACCAAAGTGATAAACTGTTAGCTGGGAAAAGGGTTGAGATAAAAGAAGGCAAAACGGGAACATTAAACTTTCTGTTTTTATATATTCTGAAAATTTAAGTATATTAACCTGTTAACTGGATATAACGAAATATTTCAATGTTAATATAAGTTAATAACCCGATTAACAGGTTAAACGCTATAAACAGATGTTTACTTTTCAAAAGTGTAACCATTAAGCTACAAGTGCAACTTAAGCTTCAGTGTGAGCTTTAGTTTGCATCAAGGGTATAACAAACAGGTTACGAGTGGCTGAACTGAAATAGGAATTAATGCTTTATATTTGAATTTATTGAATAAGTAACATAATAAACATTGAACATACATATGCATTATCAATATTTCCGATTATTAACTATTTAACAGAGAATGGTAAATTTGAATGATCATCTTATCATTTAATATAGCTTGTTTTAAAATGAAAATTCTGCTATAAAAATTTCTACCTGCTACGGTTTACAGTAACGTGAGAAAGTACAGATTCTCAGCACTTAGCTTGATTCGTTATCTGAGATGTATGTATGGCCTTATGTGCTCGAAACCCCTCGTGGTCTGGGTGGCAATGCTACCGACATTAACTTTTTCAATACGAAAATAGAGTTCTTTTCAAACAAGTGCTCAATATAGATTGATAAAGTCAGTCCAGCATGATTTTTCACTACAACTCGTTCTGCGGAACATCACTTGTTAAACGAGCCATATTTTTATATTTTATTTGCTCCCTATGCAAGGTGCTAGATAAGTATAGTTTTACAATATCATCTGTTTTACAAAATTTCAGATAAATCTTTTTTCATTGTGAGAACTCTTTTTGAAAGCAATTTGCGTACATTTTAAAAAGAAAAACTTTTATGTACAAACATTCATTTTTTTTCCTAATTTCGATTTATTCTTTTTATACCTCGGCCAAAATAACCGTACGGAAGTGATTGTAACGCTTCCGGATAAAAGTCGCAGAAATTTCTTTTCCGTCTGTGGCAAAAAAGAAAAAAACACCTTTACTACTATCAAGACCGATAAGAGCCGCGGAAATCATAAATTTACCAGTTTCTGTGAAAGACGCAAGAAGTGACGTTTCAAATAACACTAAGAATGACTAATGATGCCAAGAAATACGATATAAAATGAGTAACAAGCTGTCAGAAATAACTCACTTTTTTTTGTCTCTAAAAAATATTTCGGTGACTCCAACATATCTTTACGATTCTTTGGATCTTAAACAATTTGTTAAAGTTGTTGCCAAGAAATTTCCGTGAAATTTAGATAAAAACAACATGATTTATGCATAGTTTAGAAGAGACAATCCTCACAAAACATAAATGACTAATTTTGGAGAGATGACTCAATGGAAATCCCTTGTTTTCCTTTTTTTAAAAAAAAATAAATACAAAATGTGACTTTTTTTTATTTAATAGGTTTTATGAAGAGAAATTCTGAGCAATTTTAGCACTGTTGAATGATCAGAAAAAATTCAGAATAAAGCATTTTGTATTTTAAAACATATACAGCTAAATTTTTAAAACAATAAGGATGTTATGAATTATTGATTTTTTTAATGAGAATTCAGTGAAAAAAACATTGTAAATTAACAGCAGAACCGGCGACATAATGAATATCAAAACAATGAAAATATCAACTAAAATAAATAACCCCTGCAAAGAAAAATCTTATTTATTTTTTATACAACAATGATACTGAACATCGTTGTAAAGCGAAACTACTGAAAATAAAGATAGCTAAGAAAAAAGAAATAATAAATAGATTGCTGCAAACGTTTCTATTAGAATTTAAATTATGCAAAAATAATATTTGATTTTTTGCGTCAACCAATAAAAATAAAATAAAGCAATGAATCGGTTTGTTTTTAAATTTTCCCTCATTGTTTAAAACAATAACTACTCTTAAATTAAAAACAAATAATACCTAATCCTCGTACAAAACGGTTATAAATTTATTCGACTGAAAGGTTGTTTTAACCGCTATTTAAAGAAAACAATCTTTAAGAGTTATAAAAAGGGCTGTTATAAGCAAAATAAATTTCTAAAGAAGGAAAGCTGGTGAAGATTTAAATGATTATGGGTGGATCAAGAGACTTAAAAATAGTCAAACATGGTTTCTGTTAATTCGAATTCATTCTATATAAGCCTGGGGAAAGTGGTGAAATTTTCAGATTGATTATTTTTAATCTTCGGAGGCTATATTTCGTAATAGGGATATGTTTTATTTCTTTGACAGCTTTGTTCGTCAATTTTTAATAAAATTAAGTATGCGATTTTAAAAATATTCCAAATTGCAATCGACTATATTCTGAAGCGTTTAGTTTACCTTGGAAGAAATTGTTACAGCTTCCCCGCGAATAGAGCATGTTTCTTTTTAAATAATAAATTTATATTTTGTATCATTATGCTCGGCAAAGCTCAAATAAGATCCTGGAAGTTCACAAAATTAGTTCATATTATTTAATAAATTCAAGGTCGATTTCATGTACATCTCTGTTCTATGTTATTTTCCTGGAGAATTTAATATTTTGAGATTTTGCATACGAAAAAAAAATCCCCCGGCTTCTGTAGAACTGCATCAAAAACTCTTGAATTCATAATGAAAAAAAATTGATTAACCATGAAAATGTATTCCGATAAAGATATCAAATAATAAAATAAAAATCTTTCAATTGTTATTATTTTAGAACTTGTCCTCTTTGACAACCATCTTCTTCAAAAGGATTATTAAAAAATAGTTGTTAAAACTTTAAAAAAATAGTTAACACGCCTTTAAGGTTTCAGTACTTTTCCGTTAGCCGGGCGCAAGTGAAAAACCGCCGAAGAAATTTGGCGGAATTCTACATTATTCGGCAATTTTGCGCTTACGCCCGGATAACGGAAAAATACCATGGTTTCCTCTGTTAAATATTAAATTTCAAATTTTGTATCATTTTTACTATTTTAGAGGCCTTACATTAGTTTGTGCATTGCATCATTTTTTTGTGTATAGTACAGACATAAGATCAAAGATGTGCTATTATTTTTATTATGTTTATATACTATTGTTTGATTTTGAAATAAAACCTTAATTACAAGTACAACAAAATCTCAACTTTTGAAGGAAGCGTATTTTGTAGAGAAACCATTTCAGTATGATAAAAAAATGGCGAATATTCCAACTTTATGCAAATGTAAAACGAAGCAAACAGATAAAACAAACCTAATGGAATTGGTTTTCCCAAAACTTTCTCGCATGCTCTTTAATAAAGGTGCTATCCCTCCCCCCACACTATAAAATTGTGAACCTCGGAAAATCATTGCAAAAAGAATAATTACACAAGACTTATTTTTCGACATGAATTTACCATTTCTGCCGAATCTATCGTATCATTGCTTGTAAGGATTTTGACGATTAATTCTTGGTATTTAGCAATAAGCAAACTTGAGAATGTGTTAAACACTTTGTTTCCTTCCGAGTGAAAATTCAAAATTTGACGCATAACTACAACTGCAATCTCAACGTCTCACTCAAATTTCATATATTTAAGTCATTGTATTTTTTTATTTATCGCCTTTACTTATTTGTGAAAGTGCAGATCAATAGAATACTTTAGATAGGTATTTGCACTTTAGATGTTAAATTTGTTGACGAAATTTTACTTATCTAGCTCTCTTCGTTTGTAGTTCTCGTGTTGATTTATGTTTGCATAGCTGCACAAGCATTTCCTCTAAAAGGATTTCTTTTGTTTAACACTTACAAATTTGGTGCAAACTTCATATATGAAATTTCATCATTGTAACTCAAAGTAATTATGAGTTATCTTTGTCACAGAATTCCAAAAATGGTTGTTTTTGAAATTGGAATTGTCGATAATGCCGAGATTCGGCAAAATATCGAGTTCAAATGTTTTGAGGATTACAATGTTTTCTTATACTTCTTATTTGAAAAAGTAAAATTCAGGATGAAATCAGTCATAATAATGAAGTAATTAGAGATTTACTTTATAACTGAAATACATTATTAAAAATAAATTCAAGATATAATTTAAAAAATTAAGAATGAAAACAATTAAATTGCTCGAAATTTTGTAGTTGAAAAGATTACTTTTTGAATTTCAAGATGATGTAAGAAATCCTTGTACTGTAATATTTTTGGAAGCTATCACAATTGTTTAATTTTTATTAGAATGCCACTCATTCTCAACTTTCAAGGTATAATATCTATTTCTCTCTCTCTCTCTCTCTCTCTCTCTCTCTCTCTCTCTCTCTCTCTCTCTCTTTTTTTATAAAATATATATAATATTAAAATTTATATATATATATATATATATATAAATATATATATATATATATATAATATAATTTCTTAGAATTAAATGAATTTTTTTAAAGGTTTAAGCATATTTGCAAATGTTTTTCTTTTCATTTGTGAACAGATGAGCAAATGTGTACCAAAATATATCCAGCAATAGCGCGAACCATTAATTTTTTGGATTGAATTTTAAAATTAAGGCTTTAAGATGCATTAAATCCCTCTTAGAATGCCTTCTAGTTAAGGTTATTGTTATAATTCCGATAGAATCGTCTGGAAACAAAGTCAAAAATATTCCTTTCTGAAATACAGTTAAAGTAAATAAATTATTCAGTTTAATAATTCATTTGAGTCATTGGGATCTGTTTATTTCTAAAAATATGCATACTCATTGTAAAATAAAATTTATCTTGCTGTTTATAATAGAAAATTTTTGCATTCCGAAAAATGTTGAAATTAATTCGTTGTTTATAACCTACACGAGATTTTTTTTTTAAAAAATTATATATTTGTCACCTGAAATATTGCAATTTCAGTTAAAGTTGTCATTAAAAGATTAATCCATTTAATGTGAACTATAGACAATAACTGAAATAATTCTTGAATAATATATTCCATAGCAATTTGGAATTCTATATCTGCTGTTTGAGTTTAGATTTTTATTTTTGACTTTTATGTTTCACGTATAATTTAAGTCATGGCATTGAAACCATCAAGACATTGTCAAAATTATGCCTTGCACGTTTTTAAAGAACTATTGATTAAACTCATTTCCTTTCTATGTGATGATTTTTAAAAATCTGCTTTGCTTCAGCGATGAAATGTGGAAAATAAATTATTTTATGAGATTCTTAGTGAGTTTTACCTCCAGACATTTAGCGATAATACAAAAATCGAATTTGAGTCTTTGGCGCGTTGTTTCCAGCCGATTGAAACCAAAACTTGACACTGAATTACAATTGTAGAACTAAAATCACTTATTAAATTTCATATATTTTAGTCGGTGCGTTTTTGAGCCATCACGTTTACATGCTTGTGAAAATACACCTGAAGGTGTCAATCCTTTAATGGATTGGTTTTAAATTTGGCAAATATTTGGAATCAAACTTTGGATGCTAAAGCTGTCAATCAAATTCCGAAATCTGTTCTCTCAGAATGGATTGTGTTCAAAATTTGTTACAAATCTACACATCTGGTGTAAAAACAATATTCAAAATTTCCTTAATTTCTCTGAAATATTTTGTGTGTGTGTTATCCTTGTCACAGAGGCATAAACAGGCAGACAAAATGCCAAAAAAAATGTTGCTTATGTGTCTTGAAGATAATAATATCTCCAATAAATAAAATGATTAAAATGAAATCTGCTATGTATATTTCATTGTATCATGTCAGAACATCATTTCTTGAAAGGCCAAGCACCACGTGCTCGTGCAAGATAAATATATTTTTATTCATTTTAATCGTTTTATTGAATGAGTCGCTTTAGTATCGCAAACGATCCAAAAAAAAACTTAGTCGCCCAATAATTGTTTAAAAAAATGTATCACATTTCATATTTATTTCATTTCATATAATTACGTGCTCAAAATGAAATTTCTCTAGGTTTTATTTGCTGTAGTCATTAACTTATTTTTTTTAAATCAGAGCTTTTGTGAATGTGACGGCAACACATTATTAAAAACTGATTTGTTGAGATTCTCGAGCAGATATTTCAATTTTTCGCCTACGGATTTTCGTTGACACCACAAGCCTCATTCCCAAAACAACACCATATTCTGACATGATAATAAAAACACAAAAAAATAAATTTTCTGAAATTATATTCTTTTCTACCCCCATTCCTTTTACAATTTTGATTACTCGATTAAGTCATTTGCTACAGAAGAATTTAGATTTAGTTTTATTGAATCGGAATATTTCTCACTGTAACCTGTTAATCGAGCAATCAACTTATATTTAATTTGTTTTGTATTGAAATATTTAGTTATACTCAGTTAAAAGGTTGATAGCCATATATGCTTTGTAGTTATTTGCATTTTGTTAACTTTGGATTTACGGTTTTCGATTTTTTTATCTATTTCATTCTTCAATAGTTGAAACTATTTTTTTATTTTATTTTATCAACATTTACTTCAAAATATTATACCTACTGGCGTTTCTTCAAAAAAGAAGAGCATTTTGTAATCAAGTATATAAAATTTTAGTAAATCGTAGAATATGGAAAAAAGGTATAAGAGTTTGTATTAATTATGTGAAATTTTTCATTAAATGTGCAACTTCGTATGCTTGCTTGAAATATTAAAAATTTATCCTTAAAAATTGGAGAAAAAATCCGAAGTATTAAAGTTGAAAAAAAAAAATGTTTAGTAGTATTCTTGAAATACTAATTGACTATTTTTTTACATCGAAACTAACAGTCTTGAAATGATTTTTTTTTTAGGCAATGAAAATTCAGTTTTCTTAATGCCACAAAATATTTATAGCTATTAAAGAATATAGACAAAAATATGTTTTGTTGTGCAGAATTAGACATCGAATTCGATTGTTTTCCTCCTTTTCTTCTCCGTATGTTTTATAGTTGTAAGCGCGAAAGACGGTCCAGAAACCGCAAAACTTATTGTCCCGTTACTCCGTCCAATGTCAACCGATATTTCATTGGAGTGACGCCACCTGAAGGACGGCGTTCGTGGAACCAGATCGGGAGCATTCGGCGTCTCAATGGAATAAGTGACGACCCACTTCGTGACGTAGCCGTCCACCACACCTTCGCACCGGATTACGTTTTCTACTACGAGCGACCGCAGGAGCAGTGTGCGTGCGTGCTTTTAATCACTTAAATGAGTTTCTTCATTGTTCGCTCCGGAGTTAAAATGTTGCTAATGGGACGACCCTTTTCGCCCGTTGTCGTGGGTGGATTGTGGCCGTGTCAATGGTGTCGCGCAGGATCCGCAATACGTGTGTGGCCAACTGCACTCGCTCTTGTGAAAGTAGAATCAATGTCCCCCCTCCCCCTCCGTTTTTTTTTGACATTAATGTCTAGAGAATTGTTTCGTCAACACGCTGCAAATGAGGGTTAATATGAAAGAAAAAAAGAAAAGTCCGAGTTTATTATTATAACATTCTATGGCATTTCAAAAGATTGTTTTCCGACGTCGGCAAAATTACTGAATGATTTGTTTTAGTACCTTATTACATTTTCTCCTTTTATTATGCAAAATAACTTTCGAAAAAATTAGCACTTTTAAGACCATTTAGCATATTTTATATTGGAAACAGAAGAGTTTTTTTTAAAAAAAAGTAATTTAAATACTAGCTTGCCTAGCATCAATAATTAAGGTCAAAGATTTCAGAAAAATTTGATGTTTTCAGGTGTCTAAAACATAAAAATCCTTTGCAGAAGTTGCGGATTATGTATTTTGAGTGTGTTCGTATAGTTCTAACAATCTATTAATTATTTTATCGATATCTTTTAATTTATTTCCAACGTTCGTATTTATTTTTATTTTAGGGATAAAAAAATAAAAAAAAATGTATTTGTTTTTAGATAAAAAATTATTTTATTATATTTTACCCTTTCTTACACATTTTTTCGATTTGCTCATTTGTAATTTCACATTGAAAATAGGACTTTGAAAATCTGGTGGATAATTTTAATTAAATTAAATTTTAACAATGTTTTCAAATCGGTAAATGTAACGGGTTTGGGAATTAACAAAAATCATGAGAATGTTATTTTATTCTTTGATTTTATTTCCATAATTTTAACTTTTTTGCGAAATTGACTTCTAGAAAAAGTTTATGCATTTCTTAAAATATATTTCGTGACTTTCCATATTGATATTAACGTAAATTAAACTTGCAATCCTCGTGTTAAAGATAGAAATGTGAGATTTTTTTTTTATGGATAAAGGGTCATTAAGGCAGTAACCGCATGCAAAAATATTAATTTTTGTTTGCGGTTGAAACGAAAAATATTTTGCCTTGAACTTGAATCTGTTTCTAAAACGTATGCAATATCTGTGAGGCATAGTTAAAGAAGAATCAGATGTTAAAAATGCCGATTAGTGAAGTGCTTATTTAATTATTAAATATTGCTTACTCTTCTGCAATAGTTTTGTTTTCTCCGCTCATCATAATTTGACAGAGTAGACAAAGAATTAATACGAAAGGATGAATTAAATTGAATTAATTTTGTAACGAGTTGATTTAACCGACCTTGAATGAGGAGAATTGAAAACATGAATGCTCATTAAATATATAAATAAAAATTATATTATAAATCTATTTTCATTAGGACTAATCGGTTTTTAACTCTCCGACTTTAAAACTAGTAAATATATTAAAGTCATTAAATATTTAAGAAAAATCGAAAATTCTGTAAATATTTTTCCTTAATTCCGGATTAAATATTCTGATTTAAGTATTTTTTTTAATAATAGGTTGTAAACAAGGTCGTGCTCTTTGAAACTTGTAAAAGTTGATTTCTCAGGATTTCTTTTGCACGCAACAGTGTATTTCACGGATTTATGCAAATTATGATAGTTTTCAGAAAACTTTTTTCAAGTTCTCAGGCGTTAAATTTTTTTTATTTATAAAGAAATACTCGCTGTATTATCAACGTTGTTCAGAAAATTTTATTTTTCTATTTCGACGTAATTGATTTCTATTTATGATAAAGATGTATAATAGAAAGAAAAAAAGAATGTATTACTGCTGCTAGTATATAGTATTTAGAATGTAATAACTGTTGTAAATTGAAAAATTAATATAAAATTTCATTTTCCTTTATTTTTTTTAAATATATATTGCTAATTAAATTTTTAATATTATATTTTTTTTATTCTTAATTAAATATCATTCTCAATTGTCAGCTAATTTATCTCTCGAAAATAGTTTATCTATAACATTGGCGTTAACAATATATTTATTTATTATTATATAGATCTGCACCGAATATATTTTAATAGTAAGGGTCAACAGAAAATTTATGGAGACTTTCCATATTGAGAATTGTATATACCAATTTTAATGTACTATATTTTTTTATATGCCATTAAAAATCTAATTATCTAAAATTTTGTAAGGCGTGTTTTTTTTTTCTTTTAAGATTGAAGAACTGACATTATTTAACACTATTTAATGCTTCCGTGTCCCCGTTTTTTACTTTAATGAACAATTTGTACTAACAAGCAGTTGAGTGGAGGTTTCGGTTCCTTGTTCCACTGCCATTTTGAAACGCACTGCTATGAATGAAATAAGTCTGATTAAAATTCTTCTCGCGAAATTCTAAAGCCAAACTTCCGCCGCAAGATGAAAGACATTAAAAAAGAAAAGAACCTAAAAGTAAGAAGAAAAAGGGGAAAAAATAAGCTATAAAAAAATCGAAAAGAGGGAGGGAGAGTTTTCGATGCAGTCTGTAACCTTGCCGCCGCAGCACAGAATAAATTTGTTCAATCTCAGTCGAATCTTGTAATTTCATCTTGTCGCTAAAACCAGCGATAAGTATCTGAGTCCCTAAAAAAAACAATTTTCGACCTCATTTCTATTGTATCCTACTACAACCCTTAATCCCGATGTTTGCCTATGTCTACATGTAATTGAATGTAGCCGCAGAAAATGACTTTATGCGCTATTTATCAGTTTTGTAAGTTTTGGCACACTTGGAAACGAAAAAAGACATTCAGGGAGAGTAAGCTTGGCGAAATGTCTCTCTCTTGATTGAAATGGTTGCCTTTTTTTGAATGGGGAAAGTAGGCAACTTTTTCATTTTTGGATCATAATGTAATTTTTTACTATAAAGACCTCGTCATATAAAAGATTGTACTATTACCTTCTTATCTATTATTCAAACTTTTCTATGAAATATTAAAAATCGCATTATGTATTTATAATAAAATAAATGAGTGAATTTTTAATCTCTTTTTTTTAGTGAATTTAATGTATCTTTCTAATTATAATTACGTGTTAGTACTTGTGTCAACTAATAAAATTCTCTCAGTAATGAATGATTAAGTTATTTTAGCAATCAACTTAACATAAGTTCTATCAAAACAATAGAATATACATTAAAATTATGAAACTGATGTTAAAAATTATAATTTTTTTTTACAAAAAATGTTTTTAAACCAAAATTTAGGTTCAGAAATATGGCAAATATGTGTAATTTATCATTTTTTTTGATATTTTACCTATTTTGAATTAAAATGAGCTCAAATATTATGAAGAATTGTAAATTAAATTAATTGGTACTTCTTAAAACTATATTACTTTCAGTTTAAATTATACCTCTTAAGAAATAACGAATTATCTTTTGATATAACATTGCACATACTAATTTGTTACATATTTTCTATGATATTAAAAGTTATATACTAATTTTCAGTTTATAAATAAAATGTACTAACAAATACCATTTCAAAGATTATTATTTTATTATTATTTCGATCATGAATAGTTCGAATTGAAATTATTGTAACTTGATGTTATGCCTTGTGCCAGTTAACACTCGCCTATTCCCAAAACGATTATTAGTCAATCTTTCTAGATTCGCTGCATAATAAAATAAATAAAGCCATTATGATTGAACTCAATTCTTTAACTTTATATGCTGCAATAAATAATCAGCAGGGATCAAAATATGTTACCCTTGAAAAAGGTTTCCGACCCCGGATTTTATAAGCATTTAACGGGGAAATATGGCAATCAAAATAGACTAAAAGAATTTAAAAAAAAGAATAAATAAAAATCTCTGAGTATAAAGTAAATTCTAAAAACAAATTCAGATTTTTTTAAATAAAAAACCTATTATGTATTGTTTAACTGTTTATTACTAAAAACGTAATAAATAGTTAAAAATTTTCTTTTGAAACATTCATCTTAATAACACAGAATAAAATTTATTTGCCCTGAAACGAATTTTCTTAATGTAATGAAAGCGCCGTAAAGATTTATTCAATAGACAAATGAAACCAAAATAATCACAAGATTATAAGAATGATAAATTCTGAAATTTAAGATTAAAAAAATAGCTTGCAGTTGTTTAAAGTTTTGCGTTTAATAAAGATGAATGTATGTGTCTCTATGTATGTAAAGCTAGGCAGTTTAATATACAGCTTTTAAATTTTGTGTGTTTATAATTTGGAACGTGAAAATGTGCACTTTTGTTCGAATTTTTTGAAATTTTAATTAGACTTTTGATTAGTTATAAATTAGCGAAGTTTTGACATTTTCAGCAAATTTCTGAAAAAAAAATATATAGCCCAAGTTTTTAAATTCTGTTAAAGTTTAACAACAACAAATTTTTTAATTATGCTTATTACACTCGTGTCCAAAAGTAGGGTTACAAACATATTTTTTAAAATAATTTTAAATTGCTACCATTGAAGTCGATAGAATTTGCATTTTATATATTTGAAGAATGGGTAACACAATTTTAACTTTCGGCTTAGAAAAAGTAGTTAAGCATTAGTTCTAGCATAACTACTGTTAGATTGTTTAAGCATTTGGGATTTTTTTTGCCTGTTGTTTTGTGAATATTGTTTTAAAACTGACAAGTTTATCTGTTTGCAGTGAGAATTATTTCTCGTAATCATTTAAATTATTCCTTGAGATGAAAAGTCGTTGGCAGGCTTGTAGCTAGTCTATCTCAAGGGAAAGTGATCTTGTGGTTACAAGTGCCACCAAAAAGGTGATTGTCAGGTTGTGTAATCAATTCCAAACAAATGTTACTGTTAGCAGAAAGGCCGCTGCAGGGAATCAATACTTGGCATAAACGCACGATTGAATAGGTTGATAAAGACTCTTCAACTTGCTCTTGACCGTGCTACTGCTACTGGAATGAGATTTCCAGGCAGACAATATACAGACGTTTGATAGAGAGGGTGGCGTTCAGTTTGTCTACTCCTTTGATCTGCATCCAATAAAAATTGCATTTTGTTGTGAAGCCGAAAACATATGTCTTGGACACAATATGAATGTTATTGCCATAGACAATTTTTATGGACAATAATGCTCGATGACACAGAGCTCAGAATGCTAATGATTTTCTTGAAGAAGTGCATAAGGACATATTAACCGCTTGGATTAGACGTAGATGAAAGAGTCGATCTAGAAAGAGTCATTGCATAGCGTATCATTCTCCCTTTTCAAGACCTTCAAGGGCAACAGTTTATAGACACCCTCATAAACAATACGAGAGCTTGTTGTGAGGCTTGTAGAGCAATACACGATGGTCACTCTCCATGTTCAACAGACTTTTGAGATAAATAGTTTCTCTCTGGTTCATGATTTAACATTTTTTGACATACCCTACTTATTAATTCAAAATTAAAATCTTTTCCATATTTTTATGTTGCTATATTCTTTCGCCCACTGTAATAATATATATATATATATATATATATATATATATAATATGTATCAAATTTCTTGGCAACCTATTGAATACTTCATCAGTTCTAACATTTTATGTTTGTGTCTTTATTTTTTGACACGAATGTATTTTACAATAGCAATGCTTAAAACAATAGTCTGAAAAATTTCGTTGTATAGAAATTATTTTTCTTAATAAATAAATTCATTAACATGTGAATATTATGCCAAATCATGGATGGAAGATGCTTTTAAGTAGAGGTTCATTGAATGGAGGCCTAATTACTAATTTAGTGTTTTAATTTAATTTAAATACCAGAGCTCTTAATTACTGATTTTGGTTGCTAATTATAATAATTGTGATTTTTAATGAATTTAGACGTTGAATATCACCAGCAAAAGATGTCTAGTTAATTTTTGAATAACTAAGTCATGTTAAAAGATAATGTAAAAACACACACATTAGATTTAGTGATGATTCTGCCACTTTTATAATGCATAGTATGCATACTTTTAATATTGTATTCTTTATATTAATTATCCACCCAAAAAATAAAATTGTCGGCCAAAAGTTTTCAATGCATATTTCATCGAACAATATTAGAAAATAAAAAGCTCATATGCAACATTTTTTATCTATTCAAGAGCTCTCATTCTACTTGAAAAGAATTCGAATAGTAAATACTAGATCCAATCAAACATATGTATTAAAGAAAAATAAAGTTTCTGAGCCAACGGGCGATAACCCAGCCAACAAAAACGTCTATTTGAAAGCAGAAAAACAATCAACCAGTATTTTTCATCTTTTTTTTTTATCATCCTATCTTTTTTATTCCTTCATTTGATAAATCCTAAATCAGGTCTCATTTGGTGTTGATAAGTATCGAATGATCGGCTTGTGCGCGTCGCTTCCTTTGAATAGCCTTTTCCCACGCACACAAACGGATTATTAGAAAGACAAAACTAAGAGAAGATTACGGGAAGGGAGGGAAGGTGGGTGGTCGAGAATCCTTGAAATATTCTGGCCGTCCCTACCCTCGTAGGCCGCTCTCTCCTCTCTCTCCCCCACCTTTATTACACTGTTTTTTATAGAAATGGTCTAGCTTTTGGGGGGATTTTTCTTACTAGAGTTCTTTTTTCATTGTTTTTTTCCTTCTAAGCTGTATACAGAACTATAAAAAATGAAGTTATCTTTATAATTCAAAGCGAACTTATCTTTCATTTTCTGCATTTTATTAAGATTTAACGATTAAATTGTTTTTGAAAAATAAATTTTTCGGTCTGAGGGACAAAGTTGTCTTTTTTTTTCACTTAATGTAAAGTTCCAAGAATAAATGAATTATTCCTTAGAAATTCACTATGCATAAATTTTATATTTATAAATTCATTTTCGATAAAATGTATTTAAATAAATTTAGGTATGTATTTTTAGTGAGTAAAACTATAAATATAAAACCCTATTATGCACAGATAAAACTAAGTTCTTAAAATAGTAATTCTACAGATATTCTGAAACATAGACACATTAATAAATGACACAATTATATAGCGTGGACATTTACCATCCAGCTCAAGCTGAATTTGCAACTTCTGAAAACTGGACAGTTTGCTATTGCTAATGGCTAATGCAATTATCTATTTTTTTAGCTCTTAATTATTTTTTTATATAATTATGAGTGGCTTATTATATAATTTCTTCCGAGGATATTAATTTCTTAAGCTAGAAATAGTGAACTTTGCAGAATTTTGGAGGATTTTAAATCATTGAATTTTATTTAGGTCATCAAAACATTTTCAATTTTAGTTCTCACTGAGAGTACCTCCTGATTTTCTTAAACTCTCTGATAAATATTTCACACTCTTTATTTCGAATGTAAAGTAATTTTAATAATAATTTTATAGTAATATATCAGTCCAACTTGTAATTAAAATAATAGATAATTTCTTAACATTTAAACATGTCAATGTTTGACTCTAAATCAAAAATTAATTAACATTATTTAATGCAACAAAAATAAATCATATGTGTTACTACTAAATATATCTAAATTAACTTTCTCTTTACGTTACGTGCACTAATGTAGTACAAGAGTTCTTTTTCACAAGACTCATATTTTCAGTTTGGTTAAGAATTTTTTTCCTTTTTGCGATTGGATTTAACTCGTTCAGTGCAGGATAAACGTATTTTTATTTATTGCAATTTTTTTCATTGGTTAACACTAATCAAAACAAACGATCCCTTATCAATGTCATTTGTAACATTATTTTACTTTCAAATAAATAGCGTTTCAAAGTATCAATAAGCATTGAAAAATTAAAATTTACGCAAAGAAATGCAAATCATGAAATGTGAGCATTTATTTCTGTTTGACTGAGAAACAAACAAAAAAAAACATTAGAAAACATTAAAACATTTATATTTTTAGAAAAAGTTTTATTCTTATGTAAATATATTGCTGGCTATTTTTTTCACTAAATAAAAAATGCAACACACATTGCATTTAGCTATCGAATGAACTAAAAACATATTAATATGAAATTTTTTTTGCTTTGAAGGCATTACAATCCGAGATTAATTAGATCAGAAATGTTGAAATGTTATAGGTATATTTCCACACAGTGACCTAAAAGAAGGGATAAATTCCTTTTTATTAAAATAGATTTAGTAAAGATATTTGTCCAGTCTAAAAAAAAAATGTTTAAATGCAAATAAACAAGGCTGGGATCTCTCTCAAGGCAACGACCTTCGGAATCGTGGCATTTCTATCTTCGGATTCATTAAATGCGTGCAAGATCTTCCTTCCGATACTCAGAGTGGCATCTTCATCCTGAATAGAATGAGAGACCTAATGACTGATAAGCCCAAGAGTGAAAGTTGCGAACTTCTTTTCTTCTCTCCTTCTGAGGCATCGGAACAAGCAGTACGAGACGACATTTCTCTAACTCGACACGATGTTCTACATTTTCAGTTTGTTCCAAGCGTCACGCAGGAGTAAGACGAGCCCTTTCCGAATGAACCCGGGATTCCGTACTTGCAGGGCGCCTTCTGACGGTAATCAGCGAAAGGAAAAGCGATTTTCGAGGATTATAAGTTCAATGAAATTTCGCTGACGACGAAAATCTGCTCTCCCAATCGCGAGATAGTGCCGTCGTTTCCGGTTGGCTATCGTGTGCTCTCTGTTTGTCCCAAAGAGGTTGTTAAAGGTCATTAAGCCTCGAAGAAAAGCAAAAGTAATTGTACACTCTTACTTTGAGGTCCACTGCTCTGTGTGTCAGATGCATCGACCGATGAGAAGCCGGAGTAAATAAGGCAATCTGCGCATTTTCGGATGTTCAACTGAAGTTATGGTTTGGGGGAAAATCTGGAATTTGTTCTGCTCTTGTCACGAACCTTGCAAACTATTCGCAGTTATTTTAGTTTGTCTTGTATATTAATTTAAAAATCACATGATGCATTTTTTTCTCTTAAATTTGAGGACTTAACATTTTAACCTTTAAACCTAAAATTTTCTGGGAATTTTTCAAATAAGACATTCATCAACAGGTGTTTAGTTACAGATGTAGATATTCTTATATACTTAAGCTTCATTTTTTTTAAAGATTCGGGGTTTAAACTCTTGCAAATTTTAATTTTAATTGGAAGAATTTATGATTAATATTAATTTTCACTCTGCACGAATAGTTTGTCTCAAATTATATTAGTAAAAACTCTTAATAATAATCTAATGTGCTGTTAAACTGAGATAGTAATTTTTTAAATTTAATTTTTAAAACTGTTTTATTGATAACTCTAACTAGCTTGTTTGCTTGAAATATTATCTGATGTATAAATGTATTATCTGATTATATATAAACTGAGAAATTTAAATTTAATTATTACCGAAACGTATCAAATATTATTCATTCACTTATTTCTAAACGTATTTTCAGAATAAAATAAATGTTAATAATAATTGCTTGAAGATATAATATGATGCTCAAAAAGCTGCAAAACCTTTAAACTGTTTTGTAAATATTACTGCATTTTGAAATTTCCAACAGAACGAATGAAAGTTATCATGTAAGGGACAAGTAAAGGTATCTTAAATGCATTTAAAATGAATTTTAAAAATTCATTTTAAATACATTATACAATATTTGCATGCATTCTAAATTTTTCGTTTCGTTCATACGAAAAATTTAGAATACTCTCGATGTCGTCCGAAATTAGAATACTTTCGAATAAATTTAGAATACTTTCGAATGTCTAATAATCCGTATATATTTACTGTACGAACTAAGGTAAAAGATTCATAGTTGCTTTGTAGTAGTTAGTAGTAGTTAGTTTATAGTAGTTGCTTGCTTGTAGGTATTTTGTAAGAATACCATATAATCAATTTTTTCTAATAAAAAAAATCTCTCAAATATAATGGTACATATCTGAACATTATTGAATTAATACAGCGAAAGTTTAGAAAAATAGTGACATATCTGTATCATATAATTGCATAAAAGAATAATATGAGGACTTGAAAAACAAAGTAAAATAAAATTAATAAGAGGCTAAATAATAAAAGAAAATATACGTTAAAATAATAAATGAATGCTTAAAAAGTCGTTAAAAATTCAAAAAAGGTCCTTCTTGATTTATCGATTATGATATCTAATAGAAAGAAAAATTTACGTTGTAATAATTGGGAAAAGGATCAGCTAAACGATTGTAATAATTGTTCTGCACTTATATTACAAAAAAAAAACCACATTGAAGCTGGCGTGAAAAATTATTATATAAGTACAAGTCTATCAACCAAAATAAAAATCGATTTGATTAATGAATTGACCTTAAAATAATCAGCTAAATTTTGATAGCACGTAACATGTTAGTTAATTTAATAAAAGCTGACTTTGCAACTTTGTTATTAAAAAAATGAACAAAACAAATAACATAATTTAAGTAACTTTATAAAACTTATTTGAATTTTCTTATCTCAAAGAAAAGTATTTTTGTAAATCGTAATAAATATTTATCAATTTCTGCTAAAATTACGGTAAAGGGAAGTGAAAAATCAGAAAAGTAGCTACTAAAGATAGAAAAATTCTGCTTAATTTTTAAAGATATTCATTCTCTTTTATTATTAAATTTAGATTTATTTCCTTTGAAATATTTTTTCAGTTATTCAGCTTTTGTTTATATAAATGACAAAAAAATATTTAAATATTTTTGAATGTATTCCAATAATTGTTTTCAATTCTAATACTCTTCCAAGCGATTGTGTTTTATGTCTGTTGACACTCTATAAGTAGTTTTTAGACAATAGACTTTTTAATCTAAAATTAGTAAATTTGGCATCAATGTATTTTGGTAAATGGAAGTTCGCAATTTAAATTGATTTTTTAAACTCTAAATTAAAATTAAGTGAAGCTTTTATTTTTTAAAGAATAATTTAAAAAATATTGCTAAAAATTAATTTTTATAAGAAATAAAGAACGTTTAAATAATCTTCAGAAATTGTTTATTTTTATGTTATGGTTTAACTGTGGACCAAATTTTTCGGAATTTTTAATTAATTAAAAAAATATTTACTTGCATCACTCACTATTTTTCTTATTGTTGCAAAAATAACCAAATCGCAATTTTATTTTTCTCTATAATATACATAAAAAATTTATGTAAAAATTGCATTTTATTCGCTTTATGATTGATAAGTAGCAAGTCACTTAACCCAAGATCTTTGAGATTTGTTCTGCCAGTATTGTTTGATATATTTAATGAAAATTATTACTATTAAAAAATAGTAAGTATTTATGTTACACTTGACAGTGAATAGGTGACAATGAAGAAAAGTTAAACTTTAATAGCAAATTAATGGAAAAGGAGTTTAAGGCAATATTATCTTAATTCTTCATATTTATATATCATTTGTGGCAATACTGATTAATAGCTTCCCGGTTTATGTTGTTCGTGAAACGGCAATTTTTCGCCTCTGACCATTGTCTGAATACCTAAACAATACATGTATTAACTCTGCAAGTCTATATAAATAGTAATGTTTCTTGGTTTGCGGTCAGGAAGATTGAGCTTTACATTTTGTATCTCGAGAGGCTGAAGGGTCACAACAAAGGCCATGCTGTTAAACAAAGGAAATTGGCTATGCACCACGCATTACTACTGATACAAAAGAAAATAATAATACAGATATGCCATTTATATCGAAAGGTTGCAATTTCCAGTTAGACTAGCTTTCAACCTGGTCATCAATAAGTTACAAAGTCAGAGTTTTGACAAAGTTAGATTACACAAAGTTAATTATCTAGGCGTAACATAGGTGTTAGCTCGAATTACAATTCAGGCTAAAAAGAAATAATTAAAAAATGGTTTTAAATATTTATTAGCTAGTAAAGATTAAACAATGCGAATTATTATTTTATTAACTATATTTTAAAGGTTTTATGAAAGTTTTATTTAATTTT
>JAOUZG010025245.1:3782671-3794617 GCA_026289955.1 Argiope argentata | reverse complement strand
TAAACAATTTAGTTCTATTTACTTTTTTGTCTTGAGGGAGGGAATGGCTGTTCCTTCTGGAAACCCCAATAATCTGAAGGCTTGTTTGATTCGAAGACTATGTGGTTAGCGATCGAAAGCTAGCAGGGGCGAAACCCACGAATTTTATATGTTTAACTCTGTGTTTTTTCCCCCATATTGAAAGTTAAGGTGTGATGGAGAAGTTATGGTGTAAAAGAAAGAAAAGAAGTGGATCTATATATTTCTTAGTAATATAGTAACAAATATTTTCCTTCTTATTTCTCCATTTAAAAAAATAGCTTTCTAAAATGTTAGATTTTAGGAAATATAAGCTCCAAGCTGAAGATGTATAATTGTTATTCTTTAATTAGTTTTTCCTTATAATTGTTTGTCTTTAAGCAGTTAATTTTAATCCAATTAAAACGCTTGTGATCAAAGTTATGAATTGAGGCATTTGTCAGTCTTAAATATATGCGCCTTGTGAAGCCCCTCTTTGAATAAAATAGACAATTTATGTTTATAAACTGAACTTTGGTATAAATTTTTAAATTAATAAGCAGAATTTAGCTTTATTTTGTACCAATTGTTTACTTTGATCACTTTATGAAAATGTACTCTTATTGTTTGTTTATTTTGGTCTATGATTAAACGGCATTCATCTTTCCGCCCAATGTTATTTAAAAAGTTCGCTGCCCATAAATAATGTAATAACAATATGATTGTCAATTACGATTTTGGGTCTCTTCTTGTTTCCTCACAAAGTACTATATAATTCTTATAATAAAATTTCATATGTTTCATAAATTTAATAATTTATTAATTAATAGCAATTATTGATCGACAGGCATAAAAACGGCACTTTTGTTTTTGTTTTCACAACGGGCTCTTAACTATTCAATGACATTCGCTACGCTTGTTTTTTATTATTCTTTGCTTAAATAATGTATACAAATAAAAATTTATAAAATTGGAAAGAAAACTTTTGAAATTCTCTTTAAACTTTATTTTATTAAAAACAAACAATTTCTTAATTAAAAAAGCTTTTAATTTAAAAACGAAAAAAATCCTTCCCTGGATGAACGCCTTTGTCTTCTAAAATTGGTGGCTTTATCTTTAAAGACCTGCTTCGTAAAGCTAGCACATATAGCATAATATGCCCACACGCATAGAGGGAAGGAAAGCAATGTACACTGTTTTTTTATTAGAACTTAGCCATTAGCCTTAGCTATTATTAGATCTACCATTGATTTCCAACTGAATTATCTTTGCTATGTAGAAGATATCATCTTCAGGTAAAAAAATTTAACACTTATAACCGCACAATTCAACATTTCTTTCTCCCTCCCCCCTACTGCAATAAGTATTCCATTCGGCAAGCGCGTAAAAACTCTCTAATAGATTGTAATCGTTATAATCGTGGGGTAATGATTTAATATCAATAGATAAAATATCAACTTGGTTCCAAATGAGTAACTTGAGAAGAATCAAATTCGAAGTTGAGGCGAAGACGGGATTCTGTTAACAGTTGCATGCATCGCCAATGAAGCGATGTCTATTAATTTTCTACTCTTTAAGAGCTAAAATGACAAGTTATTGGGACGTTATAATGGACAAAAGACAACGTTAGATTTATCGTGCAGTTTGAATAGTGCTAACTTCCACCCGTAATAGGCCTCAGACATTAGTTTACTTTCAAGGCCCGAATGATTGTTACTCGCGTTTCCTGTAATGACTCTTTCTGTGTAATATATTACTGTCTTCACAAAAAACACTTGTTTATGTTTGTATTCCTTTCTCGCCCTTTTTTCACTCCTACACGATGTCTAATATGGTTATCTTAGTTTTTTGATAGGTGATTAGTCATAATCATTCGGAATATTTATTGGCAAATAATGACAAATTTTGAAGTTTTTGACTACTTAATAATATTTTTTTTATCTTTAATTGATTTTCTTTTTTCCTCTTCTTATGTATAATACACACATATATATAATGTATTAATGTATGTGCGGACGGGGGATTTTGATTATGAATAATCTAATTTTGGGGCTACAGTTTTTAAAAAATAAAATATTCTTTAAAAATCTAAATTTTTTTAAAAAAATTATAAAATGTTTGGATGTTTTCTATTCTCGAGATTATAAAACCATCCTGAAATTCAAATTTAAACTATTTTTATGTCTATTTTTTTCGCACAAAAAAGATAATCCTTTTAATACTTCTGTCCTTTTTAATTAAGTAGAAGAGTACTCTATACTTATATTTTAATAATATCGTAATTCTTTTATATAAATCATGTTGCAATTACTTTATTAAAAGTAATTATGAAATTGCTCATTATGCATTTCTGAAATTTATGGATATACAGTACAGTGATAATCCAGAAAAAATAATTGTATTATAGTGCTTTTTAATTTTTTTGTCAATAGATTTGTTTCAGATATAGAGCATTTTCACTTTACTTCTCCATAGGTGTTATATTATAGTTTATTATATTAAATATATTATAAAAATATATCCACAGTATATATTTTGTCTGCAATTTGAAACATAAGCTTTTGTTTATTAGAAATATATTTAACTTTTGTAAATATGATTCAAGGAAGGACATAAACTGATAGATACATTCATTGATTGATGCAAACATTATCAAAAATATTTTTTTGGAAAACGAAATATGAAATTATAAGGAATTATTTTATTATTTCTATATTGTTAGGCTAAAACGAAACTTGTGTCGAATGGTATTACATATTTTATCCTTATATGAACTATAATCATCTGTAGATTAATATTTAAAGATATAATTTACATTGATACTTAGGATTTAGAATCAGATTCCAGAAATATCGGAGCTCTATTCACACTTTTGTTTTAATAATGGTACATAGAAATATATAAAGAAAACGTTGTGTAAGTGAAAAAATTTTAACCTCGATATATTTTATGAATATCGACGATTTATTTTTCATTATTATTTTATTTGTCCGCATTATGATTTGTCTATAAATCCAAGAACTGGGAACAAGGAAATAAAAAAGGAACATTCAGTGCAAAGAAAACTTTATTTGTGGTCTTAACATATAAAAATTATAGATTTCTGTCCAATTTTGGTAAAATTCATTCAGTGGGTAATCTGGTTTTATCAACTGCATGCTATAATGTAAACACGCAACATGTTAGGTAAATAAAATCTAAAATTCCCTTAATGGAATAGCAGGTCTCTATCAAATTGTCTACCTAATTCAAACCGTTGGTTGTTTATCGGACTGATTAGCCGTGTTTGTGTGAATGTGAGAATTCAGAAGCATTACAATCTATAAAATGGGAAACTTTTATGGGATTATTGCTGTAAAACTGTCGATGGTTCTGAAAATTTATTGAAAATCCACCAAACCGAAATCTGTGTCTATTTTTGAGCTTGTGAAAGAGAACTGAGTTCTAGATTCTCTTGACTATATGATGAAACTAAATACAAAAGGCGCCATTGTCGAAGCATGCAAGAAAGCAAACGTTTTTTTTTTTTTTTTTCATTATCTTTCCTTCCGATATGTATTACATAGGTTTAAAATCTATGATTTAAACCAGTGGAAGTGAAATCTCTAAAACAATTCCGAATATAATCTAATAAAAGTTTTATCTCCCTTTTTTTCGGATAAAAATTGTAAGGCTTGCACAAAGTTGTGAATGCCAAGAATGCACAGACAAACGTTCAGTCCTACGCATAGGATTTGGGCGCTTTATATTATAACGAAAAAAAAAAAAACTTCTCGTGTATTAATGATATTTTTTATTTATTGCGGAAAAGATAATCCATCTTTGGCGTGAATTTTGTGCATTGTTTTTCGCGATACCACCCAAATACCCAAAAATCGAATATGCATTTCAACCAATCAACTTTTTTCCAACAGATGGAAATCAAATTTTGACATAAAACTACAACTATAATCATAACATCACATACCAATTTAAAGCGTTTCGTTTTAGAGATAGTGCATTTAAATGCGTGAGAAAATACAAATCGACAGTCTGTCAACACTTTGAAGTTAGCACTTGGTTCCAAATTCCATACATATTTATACTAATAAGCTAAAGCTCTGTACCAAATGCTACTTATCAAGCTTTTTATGTTTTCTAGTTATCCTATTGACTTATACTCAAACAGATTTCCTCTGAAGGCATTTTGTTCCATATCAAATACCATCTGTCTAGTACAAAGATTGTTCGCGTTACCTTTTTCAAAGATAGTGGCCGACATAATTTCAAAATTGTGTTTTGTGTTTCAGAAAGGTTATGATGCCATGAAGAGCAATCAAAGTCTTGAGTTCAAAATTTTCGATAATTACATTTTTTTTTCTTTGCGTGCTTTGTTTGCAAGAAAATAAAAACGACGACTATCAAGTTCACTAGAAATATTAGAATGAGAATAACGAAAAATTAAAAATATTTAATTCAAAATATAACGGAGTTGTAACAAAATATAACGGCTTTTGTAACAAAAAAAATATTGTAACAAAATATAACGGCTTCTTGAATTTATCATGAAGGGGGTAACTGAATTTTGAGACTTTTCGAGTGTCTTAGACGTAGGTAATAATTGCAACTCCCAGCCGAATTCTTCGGAGTGTGTTGGAAGGTGACATCAGTGATAGAACGTGGCATGTAAATAAAAATAAAAAATGTACTCGGAGCATCTTCAATAGATTTGCTAAAAGTATGTTCCAGTAAATGTCACTGCAATATAACACAATGCTTCAAAACATGAACATTGCAGATTTTGGACAGGTAGATACATCGCCATTATATGCTTTCGCAACGTCAAAGCCTGTGTTCTCGTGTGTGGCATGGAGTAGAGAAGCCTTGAATGTGGGTGAAACAATTGAAGACCCATTACAGATTGAGGAGGAGGCCTTTGTAGTGGAATAACCTGAACACGCTCTTATTTGTTCTGCACTTGTTTAGGAGGGCGGGATAATGTCTGGACTAGTCGGCAGTCTTAAAAGGTATCTCTAAATGATAGTGCTGGTGATTATCGTTGACGTGTAGACATCTTCGTTAGTTTGAGGACGAGAAATTCCGAGCAAATTACAGGCCGCTACGCACTGCAGTTGGTTTAAGGCATGGGTGGGGATGTGAACGCTTTTTATTTACTTTCTTTTGGGGGGTGAATGAAGGGGAAAGGAATTTTTTTTCTCCATACCTCCCAACGGAGTTGGGCAGACCCTTCCTGTTCTGATAGTTCCGTATCGGGCGGCTTGATTATCGTAAAAATGAATGGAGAGGAGGTCCGGCTTTTTCTTGTGGTTGATGCAATGAACTGGTTGTCACTTGTGAATGAACATCATAAGAGCTTCCTAGCTATGGGAATTGTGTCAAAAACCGAGATGGCTTTCTGTAACCTTGTTTGTTGGATACTGTTTTGAAGAGTACACATGCCGCTTTTATTTTCTTTTTACTTAAAAACAAAATAAAATGTTGAATTATAAAACTCAACCTTAACAAACATTGCATTGAAGTAATTCATTTGCTCCTGAAATTTTCTAAACTCTAATTTCCCTTTCTACTATGTTTTTTTTTTCAAGAACTTTATTCAAGTAGCTATTTTTTTTTAAATAATTGTTCTACTTTTACTTTCGCAAAATAAAAATTTATAAATTAAAAAGTTAGTTATGCGAAATAATTATATAGTTCATTCTAATTTCGGTAGTCTTTTTCTAATAAGCTTTAAACATTTCATTGGTTAACTTTGAAAAAATAAAATATATTTGTGTGAGAAATATTGTCCTAAAAGCAATCAAGTTTAATAAAGTTATCACTGTTTTTATGCTTGAATTTTAAAATAATTTTGACTTGATAAATAAAAAGAAATTATTTAAGATAAAAGTATTTAATGGAAAAGGACATAATTATAATTATAATTTTATGCAATGTCCCTCTTTTCACCTTATTGACGGCGATTTTATTCAAAAAAAAAATCACTTAATCTTATTCTGTAATTCATCCACGAATGTTCATTCGACACCACTAGTTGCTGTTTCTCATACGAAATAATTTTTTGGACAGTTCACGGTGAATGGAAGTCTGAGTTCTAATTACAAATATTTATTTTCAGTTTACATGGTGAAAGGATTTAAGTTATTTTGATTTGAATTAATATTTAGACTGAGCATGTCAGAAACGTCCAGAAAATAATTCCACTTCTTGTCATTCCTCTTTCCAAACCTGTGCGTTACGTGTTTTGAAAATTTAAAATCTGTTATTCATAACTTTTTTTTAATCTTATGTATCTGATTTCAGTTTTGAAGAAATATAAATGCAACATCAAAAACTATGTAATGATAGAAAATTTAATACAAAATTTATATTTAAGAGATGAAAACTACTCATATGATATTGAAGCATGTTTTGCTGTATATTAATACGGCAGCGATCAATAAATTTAACGATTTACATATTTTAAAGTATCATGTCAAAATATCATTTCTTGAACGGCCAAGCACCGCGCGCTCGTGCAAGTTAAAGTATATTTTTATTCATTTTAATGCTTTCATTGAATGAGTCACTTTAGGAATGCAAACGATCCAAAAATACTTTGTCTCTCATTGATTGTTTCAAAAAATATCGCATTTCCTATTTATTTCATTTCATACAATCATACGCTCAAAATGACGTTTTTCTAGGTTTTATTTGCTGTAGTCATTAACTTAATTTTTTTAATCAGAGCTTTTGTAAATGCATTGGCAACGCTTTATTAATAGCTGGCTTTTTGAATGCTTGCGCAGATAATAAAATTTTAATTTTTCGACTACGTATTTTCGTTCACGCCTAAAACCTCATCCCAAAAACATCATGTTCTGACATAATAAAATCATTTAAAAAGTTTAAGTAAAAAAAAAGATTTTTAAAAAATTGCAAAATTTGAGAACAATATGCATGACTTTGAAATTAGCAAAATTAAATCATTATATATATATTTATATACTTGAATTTGAATGATGTGAAATTTATTTAATTGTGAGGTAATATTTTAGGAAACTATATAAAAAAATGTGGAAGTGTAGCTTACTTTCTAATTAAAATTTCAGAAAAAAAAATTCTATAATTGAAATTTACTTTAAGGAATATACCAATAAGTGTACCAATTTATCCTTAAGGAATATACCAATCAAATTTGGTTGTTGAAGGGCAAACGGTTTGGTTTATAAAACGGCAGCACACATGCGCACGCATTTTGTTGACCAATGCTTACCTCTGAAAGGAGAATAAAAGAACCGAGTGTGTCGATTATATTCGCGATGTTGCGTATTTATTTCAGTGAGTGAAATTTAAAATTTACTCGATTTTTGAGTAATACGATTTTTTGTAATATTAACATATTTAAATAGTTTAACATTTTTGAAAGACTTTTGAGATTAAATTGGTTTTTAATCCGGTGTTTACGACGAAATAAAATGAAGCGTTTTAGCTTAATAATTATAACATTAAAATTTCTTTGAAAATTCACATTAAGGATATATAATAAATTCTCGCAGACGATCTGAAACCATTTGGGAATTTGTGCCCCACTAATTTTCGAAATCAAAATTATTCAGTAAAATAATGATACTAATTTCATACATTGATACTTTTACTCTTTAATTAGATTTAAAAAAAAACCACGTATCGAAAACGTAGCATAGTATTTACGGACTATTGATATTCAACTGAAGTCTTTGAAACATTTATTATGGTGACTTACAGCGATCGTACTTTCGATTCTCGATACATCTTGTTTTTCAACTCGGATATAAATATCCGAACTGATTACTATCTATTCCGGTATCTGTGTTGTCAATATCTAATATGAAATAGATCCGTTTTGGTTTCCGTTTCACAAAGATTCATTCGAGCTGGAAAAATGCGCTCTTATCGGCATGTTGTCACTTTCTATAGCGTCAGGTGAATTGCGTTTCTACCTTTCTTATTTCTGATTGCCGAAAGCCGGAAGAAATTTGCGTCAGCAAAGATATTTCTATCGAAATGAATTCATCCTTTTTTTCTTTCTTTTTTCATTTACTAACACGTGTATTTAAGGTGGGAACTTGTATTATACTTTGGAAATGTGCAGATTGGCATCCTTGTTTATAGGTGTTTATTTTAACAACAGAGGTAGATTAAGGATAGTACTAAGGATTAAGACTTCAATTGTTATGTATGCAGTGCGATAATGTTAAACGTGTCATATAACATAATTAAAGACTTTGGTTATGAAATTATGTATTATTGATGAATGTATTATTTGATGAATGAATGATATTCTATTTATATATGTATGTAACTGCGATAAGAAAAAAAATTGGTTAGAATAAGGTATGTGATGAAATTGTTACTGACGGCATTCCCCATCATTCCAAGCTCATGCCAGTTTAAAAACGTAATCAATGAAGCCAATTTAGACTGCAGGTCAGAAAGCATGTGTGGGAGGGTAGGAGCATAATCGCAGCGAGTTTTTCTTACTCATATTTTACGATATAAAACATGCTTAGGAATATGTCGATATTCCTAGCATATCGACATATCGATATTCCTAGCATATCGACATATCGATATTCCTAGCATATCGACATATGGAATTTTTTTTTCATTTCAAAAAATGTGTATTTGAATATAATTAAAAAAATATGATGATAGCTGATTGCTACTCCTTTTTCTTAAAGTCTCTGGTTTCTCTTGCAGATAATGCAGAAATTACATCTACAGCAAATTTTATGAAAAAATTCGTTTAAAAAAATTTCACCTGACAGTTGAGATCAGTAATGAGACAAGTGCTATTGTAGTTATTTTCCCATAGAAAACTTAGTTAGCGATACCTTTTTTTTTAGGTTCATATCTTTTAGTTCAAACTTAAAAGTATTTTAAAAGAAAATCTGCGACTAATTCGAAGTTTCGCACATCATATTCTAATGACAGATGTGTAACAATTTCACACTAAAATCGTTTCAGGAAGAATAATTAACAAATTTACTAAACTGAATTATTCCACGAGTTTAGTGAAAGTTTTTCTTTCGAAGCATTAATTCAAAAATCCTTCATAAAACCTTTTTTTCATACGAAATTGTTTCAAAATCAAACGAACTGAAGGATCTCACTTGAATACCTTTTACATTACCCCCCTTATTCCAATTTTCGGAAAAATCTGTTTTATTTACATTGAAAGTAAAATTTACCAATAAATTATGGTTATTATATTAGTTTAATGAAGGAAATCGAAATAATTTCAGAATTTGTGATTAATCTTTTAAATTATTTGTTGTAAGAACAATTGACAAAATACTCAAATTTTTAGGTAAGTAAATATGTTAAAACTATTATTCATATTAAAGGTTTCTAAAATGATATTAATATATGATGACTGGTGATGGTATTTTCAAATTAGGAATAGATTCTTTATATTTACACTACATAATTGGGTGTTGTGAAACAGTTCCTGATTCTGAAGGTATTTTTAATAATGTTAATAAATATAACTAATAATATTTAAATATAACATTATTATATAGTATTAAGTAAGATTATATAACATAACGTTAATAAATACGACTCTTAAAACTTTACAATCTTTACGATAAAAATTTATTTATAAACAGATGAAATTGAAATATTTTATACTAAATAGCATAAAATAAATTATATTTATGATATATAAAGTCGAAACTGAAAGTCCTAAGTATGATTTTGTCGAAACTTTTTGAAAATTATTTTATTAGCTTTGAAAACTTTTTTATAAGCTCAAACCATTTTCAATTTATTCAAAAATATAATTTGTAGAAAAATAATTGTAAAATAATAATATGTGTCTGTGATTCTATATATACTATGATTAAAATAGAAGCAATTGTTCTTTTTTTAAAACTTTTGGTGCTAGACAACTACACTATTTGGTGAAAATGACAAAATGCACGAAAAATATAATGGTTTTTCTTTTTGATGTGAAATATACTAAAATAAATTTACAATTTTTGGTGATTTTTTTTGAAATTATAATAAGAATTTTAATTACAAAAGAAGCAGAGATTTGGCGTCATACCGTAATAACTTCCGAAAATATTATTGCCCAAAAGTTTACACAGTTTAAAAGTTAAATAATTGCGTTTTTTCAAAGACATCAATTTGGTGATTTTTTTTTATTAAATTCAAATAATTGATTACGTTGCTGTCCAGAAATTCACTACTTCAAGACGTGATTCGAAACCAATACAACGAACGTAACAACTATCTACATTCCAGATCTCTCGTGTTTTAAATTCATTGGTGTCAAGTATTTTAATTGTAAGAGACTATTATTATTTTTCTATTTAAGAATTATTAGCTAAAGTTAATATTTGTATAAACTACAACTACTTCTGAGCATTCTTTTTAATAGTACATTTTTAACATTAAATATGTGATATAGTCTAGCTCATGAACTAGATTTTGACTACTTTTGAAATATTTCATTATTGAAAGTTTAAAAAAGCAAAATAAATTCATCTCAGTTAGAGGAAAGAAATTATTTTTTCTGGTTGTCACACATATACACTACTTATATCGCTAGTATATATAGCAGCTTTTTCTGGAATCTCGAGCCCGTAACCTTACGGCCTTGAAGCAGCGATCCTTCCACAGGGACACTAGTTTTCATTGAGTTAAAACAATAAAACTTGAATGTACAATGTATTGTTTTTACTTAAGAATCAAATTATTGATTCTTGATTAGCACTTTTGGAATTGTTGATATAGAGGAACTTTAAGCACGAAATTGGTCATTTTGATGTCGAATTCTTCATCTTAATCGAATAATCTTTCTTCTGTTGTATACTGAAGGAGTTATAGGGGAGTGGAAAATTCGACCTCCGATATTATTTATCTCCCGTTTTTCAGCTGAATGACTTATCATCCGAGACTTTCAATTTTCTATTCTCGATAGTTCAGATCCAAAATCAAAGTTATTTTATCTAATGTAACAAAAAGATAATTTAGGCCTTGTGTGCATGTTTGCATAGAATAAACGTTTGAATAAGAGTGATTTGGGTTACTACAAACCATGAGTGGAAAAGATGTGCAGAAATTTTTCATAACTAATGTCTTAAGGACCATTTCAATTGGTATACTTTCTAAAAGTAATTTATTTTATTAATAAAATTTATGGAAGAATAGAAGTTTCTACTTGTAAGGTTTTATGATGGCTTCAGAAAAAAATTTCATAGATAAAAGTGGTTTTCCAAGAAAAAGGAATGGGGTTCCATGGTTAGTACACTTAATTCATTAAACAAGTAAACAATCATTTAATTAATCCAATAATCGCGGTGAGTAGAGGCGAATTTATGTTTTCAATTAAGGATTCAGTTATGCTTTTGATCAAATGTTAAAATTCATTTTGGATGAAAGTAACATTTAAGCCATACACCTAAAGATTTAATCAGATTCGTTCAGTTTTTTCCTCCATGGCTCTTTTTGAAGCATGTACGACAAACAGGTAAAAATATCTTCTTCAAGTTACTGTTGTTCTTCGGAAATCTTTTTTCCGAATCTGCCATGTGAAAATCGTTGCGCTTCACTGTGAGGGGATAATTGTTCTTGTAACCGACCTTCCCATTGTTTAGGCTGTAAAATATACTATATTTCACCGCTTTAAAAATGTCTTCAATCCTTCTGGTTCCCCAACATCATTACTTATCAATTCACAAAGTACAGCGAGGAGTTATTTACTGTGGTGTTGTAAAAAACATGAGAATATTAGATATAAAATTGCTGGTGTTTCTTTCACTTTTTCCCCCTCTTTTCCATCTTTCTTAAAACAGTGAGGCTATTCAGGACCTAATCTTCCCCATGTTTTGGAATAAAAGCGTTTGGAGAATTTTTTCTTCTTCTTGTTCTTCTTAGTTTCGAAAAGGAACGTAATCGATGACCTTGATAAAACAGAAAAAA
>JAOUZG010025245.1:3757740-3777671 GCA_026289955.1 Argiope argentata | reverse complement strand
AGCGTAAGTAATAATAAAAATTAGAGCGGTTTAGAACAAATTTGGAGCGCCTGGAACATTTTTCATTAACATTATTTATCACTAATATTATACTAACACCCCCCCCCACTCATAAATAAATTAATATAAGGCTTTAAAATTTTGTGTATCACCTCCTATAGTGTTACTCTTAATGCCTGGAAAATTTCAAATTGCCAAGATGAAAATTTCAAAAAGTTATTTTGAAGGTCCCTGGTCGCCTTAAAGCAATGAGGAAACTTATTTGAAGTAACAACAAAAATGCTTTGGAATTTCAAATTTTTATTATGCTATATTTATTGAGTTACAACTAATTATTTTTATTATTATTGGTCCTATTATAAAGGTCCTTGGTCGCCTTAAATCTAAAAATGTATAAATTAACCGAAAAAAAATCCTTTAATCGTTTAATAATGCCTAACATAAACGGAAACATTATTTCTGTTCAATTTGACGAAACTCATTTCCCATCCTTTCTTTGTTCGCAAGGAAGGTCTTTTTTTCTCTCCTTAAAGTTAGTGATTATCTTGGCTCGCAATCGCTAGAATATCGGCGTTTGAATGGGCGTTCCTTTCCAAATATCAGGTAGGTGGCGAAACCCCTAAATTTTCAGTCCCCCCATCTCCTGTCTACCTCTTGTGAATTATGTTGCACATCTTCGTGTCATTTTTCAAACGGTCTATTTGAGCCGCGCCGAAAAAGAAAGCTGCCCTCTTGCCCTTTATTGGATTATTTATTTATTTTTTCTTTTTCCTGTTCCTTTCCAATCGTTTGGGTGGCCTGGTATCAGCACTGCTACCGCAGGGCGTATTTTGTACGCAATACCGATTGTCCTACGAGCCGATAAATTATCCATTCGTTAATTCCAATCGTAGAACTTTTTTTTCCACCGATTGGGGTGGTGGCTGCTAGTAAATGTTCTTGAGAAGGGGGAAAGATTAATATTTTTCATCGCAATTGATTTGGATGTTTTAGATAAACTGGAAATAGCAATAAAACACAGCAATTAGTTAAACAGCCATTTTTTAGCTAAATCCTATGAATGGATTAGATTCAAGAATGCCTTTACCATTACCTTACCTTAGAATATCTTACCGTACCTTTAGCATTATTTTTCTGGGCAACAGTTGCAAAACTCTCCAGTGGCTTTATATCATTTACAAAAATTCTTTTGATGAATAAAATTAGCCATCTTCTTTTTCCCCAAGAATTGACAGTTTTTGATAGCTGGTCTCCAGCAATAATCTGAGCAGGAAAAATAATGCAATGATTACTTATGAAAATTTCATTTTGAAAGAATTATAACAAGTTTTTTGTTCGAAATTCTATAGTTTTATAAATAGTAAAGAGTTAAATATAGCTGCTTGCAATAAGTCATAATTTTATTATTATTTTTATTTATTTTTTATTTTGATAGAAATTACAAAACTTAAACAAGAAATTATTTAATTTGATATCCTCCACTTGAATATTGCTTTGAAAAAGTAAGATAAAAATGTCTTATCTTGCAATGTTAAAACGCAAAGTATTATTATTATTATATTATGAATAAAAAATGTAAGAAAATGACATGAAGAATTAGTAATGATAAAAGGCTTCAAAATGATTTTTCTTTTATCAAAGACCATGGAAAAACAAATATGTATATTATTCAAATACGATTTAACATCATATTTTCTATTGTTCGCATTTCTTGAAGTAACATATTTCTTTAATGAAATTTTTAACTGTAAATATTTGCATAAAAATATTTTAAATCTTTTTTTTTACGATAGTGATTTTTAAAGGAATGATTTTATGAATTTTTAAAGGAATGATATTTTTATTAAAGGACAATTTATGTAAAGAGCACTCAAATGAGGGGAAGAGGAGAGGCTAAAGTTTTTGTAAATTAAATTGTGACCAATTATTTCCAAAATACACAAATTTAATACATTTTTAAAAGGTGTTCAATTTTTTTTTCATTCAAATTAGGAATTTGATGATGATTGAACTGAAACCTGTATAACGTAATGTAAATATTCTTTTAATTATTTATGCTTTTCAATATATTTCTTTGAAGACTCTGAATAATTCAACAATTCATTTCCCAAATAATTTTTTTTTTCAAATCGAAATAAATTTTACAGATCAAAATTCTGATGAATCTTCATTTTTAGTTTCAGTTTCATTAACCATTCTATTTTTTCCTTTTATATCATGATATACAATCTTTTATTATTACGTATTTATATTTGAAATTAGTTATAACATACACTACAAGTTAGCGAGAGAAATGTTGTCTGTAATAAGATAAGCATTCTAGACTTTTTTGAAAGCCACAAAATGGGACAAAACTTCCGTATTTTGATTGTTAATGACTATAGAAATTTTTTTTTGACATCACACATTATAAATTGAATATTTGTTTTTCGTCATGCATTTTCAGTTTCAAAAGTCTGTCGCTTTCGTTACATTAGAAGTATAAAAAATTAATCCACTTTATTATTGATTTATGCTCTGGCTATAGCATTGCAAATATACATTGCGAATCTCCTGTTGTTTTTTTTTAAATTATGTTAAGAAAGGGAATTCTTCTAAATATTGATTCATTTTCTTATAAGCTTGTAATTTTATACAGTATTCAAATTTTTTTGCTCTGATAACAGTTAATGTTCCCACACAAGTAGTTTGAATAAGTTGTTTGCAAAGAACTAAATTATCGTTCTATCCTTCAATTAGGGCAACTGTTAACGCAGTTGAAAATTCCCATTTCTGCTGAAAAATTGGTCCGCTTTCCTTATTATACTCTACTGCCTGTTACGTGGTAGCGCTCTATCCTCCATTCCCTATAATTGTGAAGTTCTGTTTGTCCCCGCTTTTTCCATTCACTCCCTCCTCCTGTGAAACTACGTATTCTGCTCCTCCTTTTGTGTTTGTGTAAACAGTTCTTCCCATTTGTCCTTTTAATAGAAGAGTAACCATTCGGAAGGTAAGGGGAGAGGGATTCTTTAACGTCTGAAGGATTATGCTATCTGCCTAACAAAAGCCTGTGCTCTGTTTAAAAGAATAGGAACGGCATATGTAGCTTGGGCATCTTTCCCAATAAGAATTCTGTTATCTTAACTAGATCGCGCAAAAGCACTTGCATAAAAGGATGGGATTTGATTGTTATTGAATACGATTTATCTATGAAATTTACTACATAGGTATGGCCCGCCCACAGCTAAATATGTCTTTTGTTATAGTGATATATATGATAGGGGACATTTCGCTGGCCTTTTGAATCTAAAGATAAGTTTCTAAATGTTATCATATGGAATACAATAATCTTATCATCAAGCTTGTGACAATATACTGTATTTCTTATTTATTGATCTGTTAAATTAATGGCATACATAGCGAACTATGAAAACTTTATATAGGCATCGCAACTTATGGTTTTTGGTGCTTACTTTTCTAAGCATTTGGGCCATAAGAGTAAAATAATTTAAATTTTCAATTCATCTCTTCCGAATTTTCGGATTACGTTGAACAGTTTGATATTTCTCATGTGATATTACAGTTCATGTATTGAATTAACGAACTGAAAAAAAATATCCTTGTTAATGAACTTGACATTGAATGGTTCTTGATAAAAGATATCTATCTGAAAGATCCCCGGTATTTGTCCGGCATTTATCTAAAGGGACAGCGAATAAAAATGTATTTGTGGAGAAAAATAATTCCTACTCTCTTCCTACGCCTAATCTCAGCACCAGTAACCTTCTAGAAAAACCGGAAGTACTAATGGCGGAATCCTACCTACGATGTTGATATTCTGTTCTGTCCTGTCAATAACTGAAAGATCTGTTTTTCTACTCTTCCACCCCATTAAGCCTAATTACACTGTGTAGATGAAGAACTGGCATCTCATAGCTGTCTTGATGAGACCGGAGTTTTGCCACTCGAGTGGAGATGATCTATCATGTATTTGTTGAGAGGGCCGCGTCGGTTAAGATTATCGGATCAATTGTGGAGTAGGTGTAGGACTTCTACGAGGCTGCTATCAGCCCATCATATCTGAAAGAAACTGTCCTAGTTAGATTCTATGTGTATTTATCAATAATAAGCCATTAATATATTGCATCATGGTCAGTGGGATAGAAGTTCAAAGGCAAACTGACTGCCACAGAGTGGGAAGTGATGTTTATTGGAAAATGTATGATCATGACATGTGTTCGAATGAAAATAATAAAATGAAATAAGCATAGGTTGTGTGAAGAATCTACTTGTAGGAAGATGTATCCATTAAAACGTCAATGAAATCAAAAGGGACAGAAGAAGAATTCTTAATTTATTGAGTTTATGAAATAACTTTTTTAATGCAGGTTGCCGGCAAGAATTCGTTTTTTTCTTATTCATCCTCTAAAAAACTACAAGAATTTTAAGTACCCAATCAGAATGCATTCATTCACTCAAAATTGTAATGTTCTACGATTAAAATGCACAGATTTTGTTTTCGTTCTTTCTTTCCGTAAAAGGCAGGCGGAAATCAACTTTACCTTTCAAAAAGAGGATTAAAAAAAGAGCACTGTGAGGGGATAACAAAAAGCAAAACTCCTACCTCTGCCGCTGCTTTTACTTACAAAGTATACTTGAACAAACAAGCTGTTTGACAGCCTGTCATGCAATGTTTTACTCTCAACAGTTATTCACCGTGCTCTTAGTTTTCTAAATTCACTCCCTGAACACAGCTCTTATTTCATCTTCCAGGGTTTTCCTCTTTGGGGAGGAAAGACGGATGTCGGATTCTTTTATTTGTTTCTTATTGGATTGTTTTTCCTCTTGCAAAATCCCCGACTACTTTAAAACCAAATAATCGCTATTCGGTTTCGCTGCTACAAGCGTTTCTTATTTCTTTTGATAATGAATTCCCTTCTTGAGGATTTGGTTAATTTCTTATCTTTTCGGTTTCGGAATGAAGTGTTCCCTTTATTTTCTTCACGTTATTATTATTATTTCAATTGCATTTCTCTTCAGTTATTTTAAGCCTTTATCTCCGAATTTTTCTTTTGTATTGGACATTCTCTTTGAAGGAAGAAAAATTATTCGGATAGCCTCAAAACCTATAATTTACTTTCTTTCATTGTAGGATTAAAAAAATCCATTTCTCTAATTATTGACACGCTGTCAAAATGAATGATTTCCCGAAAAGTCCTATTTATTGAATAAAAAAGTTCCGTTTTGAGGGAAAATGAAAGCGACATAAATTTCATTTGACGTCTTGTTAGCTTTTGTTATCAAATTTTTAATTACAGAAATGTAATGAAAGAATTTTATTGGAAATAATTGGAGCAATCTATTAACATTATTATCAAGAAACATTTCTATAACATTCTATTACGATTCAAGACAAAGATCAATTTAATAAGATTTTCACCATTTTGTTTCTTGAGAAATTTTCATTCAATCTAAAACATGCATTTGGTGTATATTTCTTTTGATTTCAGAAATACATTTTAGAAAGGATGAAATTTAAATAGTTAAAATATTTAATGCGTCTTGACAGTAACGAGTTTAATGCATTTTGAGAATAATAGTGCTTATAGATTGCATCTAATATGGTAAACACATCTCAACTGCATTTAGAAATCCTTCTAAATAATCATTCTTTCTCAAAGAAATCATTCTTTAGAAATTTCTTAGAGAAATTTAGAAATTCCTTAAAGAAATCATTCTAATTAACATCGTTGTGATACCAAATATCCGTGATATTCTAGATATCATCCTAAATAAACTCATTTCGTCGCCATTGGGATGCATGCATCGTAGTTAGGGATCGTTCATTTCCCAAAGCGCTGTCATATGGCAATTTTAATCATAATATACAACCCCTGTTAGTTGTAAATCCCCCCCGTCTTATTCAAAGACTCTCTTTAAAACGAAAAATATTATATTTTGGAAATTGAAATCAAAATCCGAATTGAAAATGTTGTTATAGTATATCTAGGCGTAATCATCCTATTTTGTAATTAAAAAAAATTGTTAAATTTAATTTTTTTAACTATCATCATTCCATCTGGTGTTGCTGATTATCAAAAGGATTTCTTTATTCATATGTTTTATTAATGCACTTTGAAAATTAAAAGCGCATTTTGTAAGTATGTAAGTTAATTCTATACAAACAAACGATAATAATAGATTCGAGTGTTTCAATTTATATAATCAAAATCCGAAAAGAAATGGATTTTTTTCGGGCAAATCATTTCAACTGTTTCGGTTATTTCTAGAAATCAATCCACCCCCTTCTCCTGTGAATGAAAAAAAAGAGGCAATATTGAAAAAAGGGGGAGGGCATTAAAGCAGAAGAATCTTAAGCGGCCCGTGGTGATTATGTCGCGCCGCAGTTTACACGTACGTTCCTTGAACATAATCTACAACCGACAACAATTTGACCTATTGTTTTCCACGAACGTATCCAATTATGCAGATGCGAGAAGGTCGCACCATTTACCCACATTTTAAGCCTGTCTGACAACAATAATTGTCGTGGGCTTGGATTCTCCGTAGATCGGAAACATTCCTCCGAAGGAGAGAGGAAGTGTTGGTTCAAACCGACTTTTAGGTATAAGTTCTGCGGACCAACGCCCTCATTTGTGAACTTCTCGGAAAAAGGTTCCGATGAAAATGCTCAGGTGAAGATTTCGAGGAAATACAATTTTTCGATGGTAATAGCCTACGCGAATCGCTGAGTCCTCCGCGTCGCTCGCTCCTTCCTCCTTGGTGAATGGAACAGAGGAGCAGAAGAAAAGAAGAAAAAAAAAATGGATTTTCTTGGCAATTTCGGGTTTTGTTTTTGTTAATTTTTTTCTCTCTTTCTCCTTCTTGTTACCAAAGTAATCACATTAGTTTCGCCAAAATATTGGTTTTTTATGATGCAAGAAGGAAAATAATCTCAAGTTTGTTTTTGAGTTAAATTTTCCAATCTTTTAAATGTTAACTCCTTCGATAATTTCGTATTAGATTTGTCCAAACCACTCGATAAAGTGCGGTGATTTTTTAAAAATAATTTACACCTAATCGAAATGCATAAATTATTCCTAATGTGATAGTTCTTACTGTATTTCATAACAAATTAGCTTATAAAAACTTAATTTCAACCAATTAGCTTATATTCATTTAATTAGAAATAATAATTTACTAACAGCCTTTATATACTTAAAATAATTGCTCAAAGCAACGAACAAATCCTCTTCCCCCCAGTCCCAATACTGATTTAAATAATTATTTTGTATGACAGTTCATGCCCTTAGATGTGTCGTCAGTGATTCCCCGCTAATAATTCCGACTTTCGGAAGAAATTTCAAAGTATCAAAATGCTATTCAACTATGCATTCTATATCTAAAAAAAACCCCACAATCTCTGTAAAAGAAATTGCGCATGACTAATGCTAGTATTTCAAGATAACTTTTGTAATATAAAATATGAATATTCGTTATTAATTCTAGAGTACATGAGCGTTTTATTTTTGTCGCATATAAGTCAATACTACTGAAAGCGTCTTTTTGTGAAAACTATTCTAGATCATATCTGAAATTAATAATGATAATTAAAAAAACAGTTATTCGAATATTTTTTTTGATGAAATCTTTAGATTAGTATTTCTGTTACTCACTTTTGGAACAAAATTCATCAATGGTAGAAATACTTTCACTTTAAAAAATTACAATACCATGAAAAAGAATTGGGCTTTAATTCGTTTGTAATTATCCTCTCTTCTTTGAAGTTAATTTTAACAAAGATAAATAGTCAAAAATGGAATAGCTGATAAAGAAAAGAATCAGATATTGGAAACTTTTTAATCAAATTATTCGACTCAATGGTTAAAGAAAAAATATTGACTTAAAACCAACGTATAAACAATATGAGTTGGTTGAATGGGATATAAAAAATTAAAATAGCAATTTTCCCGGTTCAAATGACTGCTAATTTGTCGAAAAAAGTGTCGTACCAGTAGGGAAAAAAAGTCGAAATTTACGGATTTAAAAATTCAAATATGCTTCATACAAGAGAAAATAACATAAAAAATGTATATCAGTGTTTACTTTTTTTCCCCTTAAAAAAATTCTATTTTGTCTAAATTCGTGGGTTGAAAAACAGGTCTACTCTAAAAGTGTTGTTTTATAATTTCAAGTGGAATCATTAGGGCCCATATTCAAATTTAATTCTATGACACAGTTTCTTGAAATTCCAAAGCGCCTCAATCTCAATGCCTTCCGGGGAAATTGCGTTCAAACAGGACAATTCATAAAAGTATTTATTTCAAATTAAATTTCATTTTTTTTTCATACAGCATTACACAAAGCAATTCGAAGTTATGAAACAATAAATTTAGGGTAAGAGTTTTTTTTCCATCCCTTAAATACAATCATACAAAAAAAAATTGCCGAAATGTATTGATATATTTATCAGGTGGGCTTCTCTGCATAATATTTACTTTCCGAATTTCAATTCTTTCCTCAATATATATAATATATATATATATATAATATAATATAAAATTTGTGTGTTTTCCTAGCTCAACTAAGTTATCTAAATATTTGATAGCTCATTTTATAGGTTATTACCTATAAGTATCAACATCAAACCTTTCCTCTCAGATTACTAACCTCTTACACGAAAGTAAAAAAAAAAATGTATTTTAACTCCGGTTTGAAATCCGGCTGCTTGCTATAATAGTACGTTTTGTACAGCCAGTTCAACAACTGAATAGCAATGAAATGAATAGTATTTTGAAGAATGATGAGAATATTAGTGATCTGTATTTTGTGTAAATAAATATCTATCAACTAGTTATACTTTTATAAACGTGCAAAGATAAATGCAGTATAGCCTTCTGTATTTCATGCTGGTCTATTACTTTAAAAAATTATATTGTTGTTTACAAAACTAACATCTGAACAGCTGATATTTTGATTTTAAAACAATTGCAATTTGATTTTAAAACAATCCTGCTGAAACAAATGCAATGTATGTTAATATTTTAGATGTATTTTTGCCTGAGAACATATTTGAAAAGTGAGTAATACTCCATATCTTAAAGATCCTGAGAATCAAATGAATCTATTTCTTACTAAGATCTCTGATACTTGAATTTTTGTCACTTGTATTCGGCGTCTTTTCTTTGTTTGTATATCTGTTGTTGTTACGAATGATTATTAGGGTATCTAGATAACTGTTGAAAATCGGGGCATTTGAAGAATTCCGATCTTTTCAGAGATCGGTTATCGGGGTATGGAACGCAATTCATCCGTCGTTATCTCGCGTACTATACCTTATTCGTCGTTTGCTTTGAAAGCAGATAATTTTGTATTTGATTAAATGAATGAAAGATGACATGTTAAAAGGTTACGTTGGCTAAATATTACACAAAGCGGCTCTTTTTGGGATCGCATTCCACGTGTTAGACTTTATACAATGTGTTTGTTAAAACATTCAGAGTTTGTGGAAAATGGATGTTAGCCGAGGATAACAGTCAATATTTGGTCACAATTATGAAATCTTCTCTCAAAATGTGGAATGCCACGGAAAGTATTTATTTTTAATGCCCTTCACAAATATAGTAAAATGTGATGAATATTTTTGAATAAATAAAAGCAAGTAGAAACCTTAAAAGCAGTTTTATATAAGGACGGAAGTAAATCTTTAAAAAAAATATTTTAAATATTTTTGAAGAAACTTTTTAATATCATTTTGAATGAAGATAAGATAAAATCACAATGATAGTTACTTCTGACTTCTGCACAAAATGATCAATGTTTGGCATTTAATTATTAAATTCGTTTATGTTATCATATTGATTGCCATCGTTTGAACAATATTTCTTTTTTTAATTTAGATATTTCAAAACATATATTCCATGTTGGCCTTCTGAATTTCAATGTCAGACTTTGATTTTTTTATACAACAAAGTTTATCATGAAAGTAACCGATTTGTTGATAAATGAACTGTTAACAAAAATTTTCCAAATTTACTGTAAGACTGAATCGAGAGGAGTTTTTTCATATTTCTTTTTTTTCCCGCACTTTCCCGCTTTTTTTTTTTACGCATTCTGAATACTTTAGTCAGAGAAAATATGACGTAAGAAATGCCAAGTGTAAAACAGTGCTGAAGTTTTCATGTTTTGTCATGACGTCACATGATTGTTGATAACAATCAGCAACGTAGAGAGATTCTTCTTTTTCATAACTAGCCACCTGCATCGCTTCGAACATTTCGCCATTTTTGGCCAAGAAGAAGCACATTCGAGAAATAAAATTATAAGAATAAATTGCCTACACTGATTTTAGTTAAACAAATGCCTCTGAAAACAATGCGTAATTTTCTTGTGGCATTCCATATTCAGATATTATTTATATAATTTCGTAATATTTTTGGAGACAATATTTCATTTATTGGTTACCGAGATTATATAGAAGGAAACCGAATTTAAAATTATTTTAATCATATTTATAAAGTTGGAAATGATCATATCTGTGATGTTGACTCTTTTATTATTTCTCATTTCCTTAAAAAATTGGCTTTGTTAAATAATGATTAATAATTTGGAATCTGTCAATATAGCTAGGTTCATTCACAAAACCAATAACAGTATGTATAATGTTATTTTTTAAAATGTATTCCAAAATTTCAGTAATAAAATATATTTTGCTATGCATTTTATTTCTTTTTCTTCCATTGTTTGTTGAAATTGGCTTTATAACGTAGCATTCATATGTAAATATATCTATAATTTATTTTATTCGCAACATATAAATACATTATAGAAAATTTGTATCAAGTTCTAAGAATTTTCATGCATATATGTAACTTTTAAATGAATATATATATTTTTATACTATATAATTTTTAGCTCTAGATTTTTAATAAAACTACAACAATGACATATCTCCAAATGGGTTTCTAAGGGGTTTCATAAGATCATGTTACTGCAAACATTATAATTTTAAAGAGAGTTTTAAATTAAAGGAAGGATATGTTGTTTCCTTGTTACAAACAACCAGTGGTGGTCAACAATGGAGATCTCTCAACGCTGCTGCGTCGTCCGAGTAGTGCCTAAGGGGTTGAGCTAGATTATCAGCCATCGTTACGTGCTGCTTCGTGCGTAACCCTTTCACTAGGCAAGCCAAAATAATATAGCTATTCTCGCTCTGATGTGACTGGAGACACTGACATCTTTCAGTATGCACGCAGGCGTGAAATAGTGCAGGCAGATAAGATCATGTATAGGTTTTGGGAACAACTAGCATGAATAAATTTATTGTAATGACACACACTCAGAATTGATTTTGACTCGTGCCGACTCAGACTCTCACTCGGATATTAAATGGTTGGGTAAATTTTCCCTTCTCTCCCCTTTTGCGAGATGGCTATCGGTCAGACTCGGCAAGTGGGTGGCTAATTTCTTTCGATAAGTGTCAATGGAACAATTTAGTGCATTAAGAAATTGTTGGTTGATGGAGGAGTTATTTAACAGCCCTCTACAGTGCGTCAGGTACTTAAAATACATGGTGCATTATTTCATCTTTTTATTCCCCCCCCACACACACAAAAAATACCATACATATTTGCCTTTTATTTTATTTCCAGTTCTGTATTATTTTCTTTAATTTGTTAAACGTACTATAAAGTTAAAGAAAGAAATTTAATGGATTATTTTTTCGTCTCTTCAGTTATCTTTATATTATTAAAAAAGATAGTAAAAGTCAGGAGGGTTGAAAATATGTTCCATTCTAATAATCCAAGAGCGAATATATAAAATTACATTTTGATTCAGATCTTTCACTGATAATTTTATTAAAAGATTATATTTTTTTTCTTTCTTGAATATTATTAAATGACTATTTATTTACTTATTAAATGTTTTTTTAAAGTTTGGTTTTTAACTTAACTATGATATTGCCGCGAAAAGAAAGACTGTCATAATTCACCATGACTCGATTGGCAGAGCATTGAACTTCTAATCCAATGGTCCCTGGTTCGATTCCCGGCCAACGCATTTTATCCGAAGACTGGAATTTTAATTTAAAATTGATCTTATTATTTCTCTAAAATCAAAATGATTCTAGAAAATTCTTTACAATTCGAGCGATACGATTCTCGAATGTTCTTCAGGTGTATAAAAGCTGAGTTCTGCTCAGTTCTTCATTTTGTTCTCCAGCGAGTTGCTTGGTGCTAATAAACGCAATTGTTTCTAGCTATCCGTGTCTTTAATTCAGTCTTCGTGACAATATAAATATTTATGCTTCAGATGTTTGGCCCACATTATAAATGTGGCAAAAGACTATGGGATAACATTTTAAGATTGCATAAAATTCAGAATTTTTATGTCGTTTTCCAAAGATACGCTATACTCTAATAGGGTTAAAGTAATTTATTTTAATGTTGTAATATGGTTCTGAAAATATTGTAAGTAAGGGAAAAATTTTGCATAGACAGAAAAAAACAAAACTTGAAGTTTAAATGGTCACTATCGTCCAAGACTTCCAAACAAAGCCCCGATGACTCACTAACTCGTTTCGGAATAATCGCCCTCTAAACGGGTCTGCTACGAATTGATCTTGTACCATTGTTGTCTTGAGTTCCCCGGGGCCCGAATGAAGAAGGCATCTGCAGGTGTTCCGGTAACGATATTGGAATGTCCGTTTATTTCTGTTACGGTAGCAACCGGAAAACAGGCAACCCGTTCTAAAATCGAGAGACATTCCGCACATACTGAACCGAGATCCTGCTGTCTGATAAAACCGCGATTTACCTTTATCAAAGCGAAGAGGCCAGCCACCCTCTCTCCTGTTTGGCGATGTCGGCTCTGTCCTTGTGCGGCGATCACTCTTGTCTTATCATTGCCGCGCTTAAGAGCAGCTCCTTTTCACTTACTCGGACGAAAGAGAGAAAAGCGTATACGGAGTGTAAACAGCATTTCTGGAGTAAGGTGTGTGAATGTTATCAGATGAGACGGGAGGGGGTGGGAGGAGGGTGCTGACACTCTGAGTGATACAAGGTTCTTATTCCGAGCGGGCGAGTGTTTCCGTTTCTGAATGGAGTTAGTACAATCAATGGAATTTGTTTATTCTGCAATATCTTACCCACACACTCTTTTACTAAATTTAGAAATACTTTTGATTCGATATTTACGAAAGTGTTGTATTCAGATATATTGCATTTTATGCAGAATAGCAGTTATGGAATTTTCATACTTCGGTTTATGCACAGTTGGTATGATATAATACTTCTAAATAAACGCTGTTGCAGTTATAAAAATTTAGTTTTCAATTTAAGTTATGGTCGTAGAATTGGTTGTAAAGAAGGACTGTACACAAACAGTGCATTGAAGTAATGTGTATTGAACCGATTCACAACATTGTTATTCCAGGATAGGGCTGATTAAGCAACTGTCTATACAGATCCACGTAATATTTTTGTGGCATTTGTTAGACTCTCTATTTTTTTTTCTTTTATTTGATTTATAAAGACGTGGTGTTCGAACAGTTTAAAATTAGAATCAAGTATCTTTTTTAAATTCCAAGCATTATGTTGAGGATTTTTTTTTTCATGTTTTCAAATCCTCCCAGAGATTATTGTGATCGAAAAATTTTTTGAATGGCAAAATCGCTCGTAAGTGAATGGTCCTGAAAAACTTTTTATTTGAACTTTCAGAGTTCGTTAAAAAATTATTTTACCAGTTCGTCAAAAATTAATTTTAATCCTTTGCACCCGGATATCTCTTAAGCACCATTCAAAATGATGCATCGTTTTGATATACATATTTTTTAATTTCAATTGTTAAAAATACCTAAAGAATGATGAAAAGATGTAGATTCATTTTTCAGGGAAGCTCAACTTAAAACAATTTTATATATTTATTTTTAGAGTAATAAACAAGTCCATGTATTAAGTGCATAATTATACATCGAATTACTTTTCCTGATGTTAAAGGGTTCGATTTTAAATAAAATTAAGTAAATCACCGAGGACTCTTGTGCTAGAAAATATTATTGAAATGTTTTATTTCTATTTGTTGCAATATTTGTTAAGTAGAAAATGCTTATATAGCGAGTGCATTAATTTATATAATATAATGAAATATAATTATGGATATGCGACCCAGAAATTTTTACTGTCTACAAAAATTCATCTGTATCTGATCTAGATGGGTGTCATTTTGTGCATTTCCACCGTGGAGTTTACTAAGAAAAGTTCTCATTAATTATAAGTTATCATTAGTGCAATAGTTCTACATATGAAGAATTATCATAGTAACTTTCTTTGCAGCTAACTAGATATCTTTCATGTATTTAAATATTGCAAACATGATAAATTTTGCTTATATATTTTAAACAATATTTCATCGAAGCATGCTTATAAATGCAACTAATAACATAAGCCATACTTAATGTCATCTTTCTTGAATTTATTTAAATTTTCTTTTGATTTTTTTTCTTTTTCAAGACTATCAATTTATTTTGCCTATTGTGATAATTGCTTTATTTTATCTTATTTATTTTTCAATGTTTTTTTCCAATTAATATGAACTCTACAGTTATAAATAAGTTATTGGGGAATAACACTTTTTACTGACTTTTGCAATAACTTAATTCAACTTGCGATGCAATATATTGGTTTTTAAAATGCAAGTTTATAACGTCATGTTATGCAATAATTTAGAGATAAAAACGTACGTAATTAAACGAATTTGTAAAGTAAAGGCAGGGGTTCCGATGCTATTTAATGACATGCTTTCATATCAAAGAAAAAGTATCGTCAGCATAATTTAAATATAGTTTTTATGAAGTCCTTGAAATTTCATAATATTTTGAAAAGAAATTTAATAGTAAAATATTTAAATTGCAAAACTCCTGATGACTTTTTATAGATAGCAGAGGCATAGAGGTACGACTCCTTAACACTCTTTATATATATTTTTTATATTTACTTAAAGATGAATGTATGTTTGTGTTTTCACATCTGTGCGTGCGTTGGTTCTCTACAGACCATACATTTTTTTAAATCTAAAAGTACCAAACATGGTACATGCATTATTTTGAGGGTAGAAATATGCATCTTTGAGTGTTTCTTTGAAACTTTCATTAGAAATTTAATTTAAAAATAAGCGAAATTCTGGCGTTTTTCTGTTTTAGTTTCTGAAAAAAAGGACAAAAATTATCTTTAAATTAAAATCTTTTCAACGATAATGATTATTTAACCTATAAATAATGTCTACTTTTAATAAATTTTCAAAGAATATTTTAAAATTATTTTCCAACAATACATTGCGCACAAATTAAAAAATAAAATTTTATCTGCATGTGCAAGCCAAGTGATGGAAAATAGTAGCTTTTATCAACGTGTTGCCGTCTTGGTGACGAAAATTCAAATTAAAAGATTGAGTGAATTCTTACAGCAAATTTAAAATAGAAAAAAAAAGTAATTTTCATCATGGCTCTATGAATTCAAATAAATATGAAAATATTTTCCAAAGTAATAAATGCGAAAATAAAGCTTTTTGTGATTTTTCGTTGCGAAACTAAATTTTGAAATTGGTCCTACCATTTTTTTGATGTTAATAAAATGCAGAGTTTAACTTTGGATTTTTTTCCATATTTAAATACACATCTTATTTATATTTGACATCATCATCAAAGATCTTTTACAGAGCAAAACATAGCTTTTTTTATGAATTACTTTCTAGTGCCCATCTTATACAACTTTGACATTAATTCTTTTGAATTCTATTCTCCCTAGTATTATCTGCGAAAATGCAAACCAGCAATTAAAGTAGAATAAATTTATCTTAATACTTTTCTTTTATAGCATTTAAAATGATAACGGCGATTATTATGTTAATTTCATGCACGGTTTTTTTTATTGCGTTTTGTATTTTTGTATTCTGTAGCTATAATAAACAAAAGCTACAGAAATTAAAATTTGCTTTTCTTGCGTTTTACTTGCAATTTTGTTTCAAAATAACGTATTAAAAATTATCTTTTTTATTCTAATCTTTATTTATATAAGAAATTTTATTCAACACAAGTACTTAAAATCCAGTTACGCGTACCTTATATCATGTCAGGACAAGATTTAATTAAGTATTTTTAGAAACTTTTATATCGCGGCTTTCATCGTAAAACTACGCTCTTTTCTTTGATTTCCCGCCGCCTTTCATTCACTGAAAGACGAAATCCGTTAGAAAAAGCCATTTCTAGAAATTGTGTTTTTCGCTAGTTGCTTTTTTTTGCGAACTCCTGATGCATTATTATGAGCGGCGTCTGTCTTCGCTTCGCAACGCATACACAACTATTTCTTAACATTTACATAATTTTTTGACAAATCCCTGTTCTGCCTTACGAGTCTCTATTAGCATTACGTTCACGCGAGACCTTTTTGTAGTGATTTCACGTAGGGACCGAATCGTCGCTTTTGAATGGGAATTTAGTTTTCGGCATCGCTTTAGTGATTGATATCTGATTATATGTATTAAGAAAGTACCACTTGGCACTATCGCCGCCAGCAGATCGAGTGTCCTCGCAATAAAAAGCGCCATTTTTGCTCATCTGCTTTTCTAAGTGTCATTTCTACTATGCTATATTAATTAAAATCCGTCAATGTGACAGTTGCTATCAGATTCAATAGGCTGAATTCAAACTTTCTTATTTTTTAATTAAATTGGTCGGTTTAGCAACTAAAAAAATATTTTATCAAAGATCATGGATTATTTCAAATGGCGAAGACACTTTTTTTATTGATATCATACAGTAATTTAATATTCGGTCAACAAATAAATTGTTTTCCTTCACTTCAATTTATGCTGATTATGAAATTTCTTTAATAATTTTCAAACTTTATTGAATAAGTTGCTTTAAATTTCGTTTCAGATCTAAAATTTCAATTAATGAATTCTTCTAATTTTGTTTGTTTGAAATTCTTACAGAAATTAAGAAAGTTTAATTTCGCTTTTATATTATTTCGGCCCAGAACAAAATTATAAAACACTTAACTTGCTGATAGCTTCCTCAGAAACTTCATTTTAGAATTTATGAAATTAGTTTAATAAGAACTTTTCTCTCCACCCTCCCCTTTCCCATTCTAATGATGTTTCATTTTAAAAACCTATAAAAATATTAAATATCTCTGGTCGACATGTAACATTTTCAAAGTGTTAGTAATATATTATAAATAAAATATATTGTATTGGAGCTTCTGGTTCAACCATATGTTAAATGGTATTTAAAACCTTTTCTTCTGAAATCTGCACATAAATTCTATTTTATTTTGTTCTTTATCTTAGCTTCAGATATTTTCTAATCACGGAAGAAATATCTGAAGCTAAGATATGAATTCTGTAGCAAAGATATGCACTTATATCCGCTTTAAACTTTTTTCTTGGTTCACTCCTCTTTTAAAGAATAATATAGTTTATAAAATTATACATCTGTATTTGTACACACTTAAACATAACTTTTATATTAGAATATCTTCTCTAGATTTTATTTACATGGGCTAAATATTTTCTTCTTATTCATAGTTTGTACGCAGAAAACCTTTTGTCTGCATACATGTTTTTAGCATCAAAATTCATCGCGTGAAATAAATGATTTTTCTATGTAAAATAGTATTCAGTATGAGAAACAATTGAAATTCTTGATATTGTTTTGAACTCGTGAAAGATTGTTTCAATAAGAAATATGAAGTGTAATGACGTTTTGTTCGATATAAAACAAGGAATATACAGATTTTACTTAAATGTTTTAGCAACACTTCTTCAAAATAGAAACTTTTTAAATTCTCTAACTAAGTAATTAAGTTCTCATTGAGGAAACTTAGAGACACCTGACTGAACTTAGAGACAGAGACAATCTTTAGACAAAAGCCCTGGTTGATTGTCTGTTTCATAATTTCTAACTATCCAAAACCGTATCTTTTGTGATTTATTTTCTCATGATATTTAAAAAAAATTTAACTACAGCCTTTGACTGTTCTAATTTTGCAATATATAAATATTCTTTAAAATTTAGTATAACTTAAACTATTAAAAGAAAAACCTTTTAAACTATTTAGTCATTTTTTCATGCAAGATTTAAAAGATTTTATTTCAAATGTAACCAAAACGCATTTAAAGCAGTGGTTTTCGAACATTTCATTTTTCCGTTTGAGGGAAATTTTAATTTTCTGCAAACATTATTTATATGATTAATTTATGGATAAATATTTCATTTTAGGCTCTTCCGGCTAAATTTTAAAAAATTTCTTTCGACTTAGAAGTTTTTAAATGAATGATTGAATTAATTGTTTTGTGACGCAAGAATCAAATTTAATTTATTTGTTCTAAAGAACAGCAAATTGAGAGTTGCAATTTGAGTTAATTATGTACACCTTTAAAAATCAACCAAAGTAAGGAAGTGCAAAGTTATGCAAATATTTAATACTGACAGTCGTGATTCTCAGTTACTGAGAAAAAGTCTACTAACAATGACAATAATGCGAAATCGTTAACTATGCTCATGATATAGAAAAGATATATAAAAGAACTAAAACATGTTTTTCTGTAACTATAATTGTCTTCAATTGTAGATCTAATAATTTCTCAATAAGACACGATTCATTTTTGATCAAATGCTTGTCCATCTGCACGATTCTTAGTACAGGGGCAAGCAATGATGTTTTTTAAAAAAAGAACGAAATGCTTTCAAATTTGACGTTCCAAAAAGGTGTAGCCACTTTAGCGACTGACCATTTCCTCGTTTCTTCGTTTTTGAAAATCCTTTTCCTGTGCAGCAGTTTTTCTTCTTCTTCTTCTTCTTAATTTGACGTAATCGATTTCGTCAGTGGACAGCGATGGCGGAAGGTATTGACAGCATTGAATTTGCTCATGCGAGAGAAGCGAAATATTAAATTTTAGCAACTTTTTATTTCTTGTAAGGTCTTTTCACTTTTGAGAAACGATCTGTTCTGATTTTATCTCATTCGCAGAACCATAGCGGTACCGAGCGTTTAATTTTGTATCCAGACAATCGATGACTATCGTCCGTGCATTAGGATTCAAAGCGGTTTACTTTGTTTGACGATACGCCTTTCCGTGATGCGAGATATTGAAGGTATTGTAAGTGAAATTCCTTTCTCAAATCTCGCCCCCACGGAAAATTGTTTTCCCAGTAATTAATCAGAGATCGCCACGAAGAACTCCACGAAATATCTAACGGTCTTTTGTTTTACCCGAAAGTTTATTCAGAGAAACAATTTTAGAGGATAAATATAACACACATTTTTTGAGATTATTCTTTATTGTTGATACTTTGACCAGTATAAAGCCGTCCATTATGACTAATTATGACTTTACCGATATTATGGCACTATATTTACACAGAATGTTAGGTCAATAAATTCTTTTAATCAATTCCAGTATTGTTTGTGTGCAAATACTAATCTGCAACAACGATTTGTATGCAATACTAATATGCATACAAATCGAAAAATGAGCCTGGCTACAATCTGAACGTTTGTGCAACCGATTGAAAAAAACTGAAAAGCAAAAAAAAAAAAATTGAACGCTTTTTTTTGTATATTTTAAGCAATATATTGAAATCTAACAAAATAAAATATTAATATTATTCGCAGAAACTAAATAATTTTGCTGCATCTTTTATAATTTATTAAATTTTATTCCCTTTTATATAATATAATGGGTAGAGCTAACCAAGAATTTTGGTTGGAAAATAATCAATTGTAGGTTTTTGTTTAAGGATTTTTTTGCAAAGAAAAGTCCCGTATTTTAAAAATATTAATATGAAATTTTAGATATCTAAATGTGCTAAATAGTTTTCGGTAATAATTTGATTTTATGTTTTAAAGTTTGGTGTCTTTTGCCAATGTTAAATGTAAATAGAAGCATTTGCG
>JAOUZG010025245.1:3696378-3757340 GCA_026289955.1 Argiope argentata | reverse complement strand
GTACAATTTGTAGTACAGCTTGTAGAGATGCTTTTTCACTTTTTGAAACCCAATAAACTTAATTATTTCTAGTTTTCTAATACGTTGTTCTCTTTACATTGAATTAAGCTCAAAAATTTTAAAATTTCAATGGTGTGTGTGTGTGTGTGTTATTTGGGAAGCATTATACAATTTATAATGAGAAGTATCGCTTCGATATGAGTTAAAGAGCATGCATCAAAACCATTATCAAAGAGATATTTTAAGGATCGTTAGGCAAATGGGTTTTGCTACTTCTCTGTACGATTTAGGGCTATGACTTATGAGAAAGATGAGGTTTTGATAAACGTAAATAAATTCAGTCATTTTAATTTGGAAAGGAAGTATTTTGCATCTAGGGAACGTGCAATAATCGCACTTACAAAAAATCTTTATCCAAATTGCAGTCAACAGAAAGTCATCGCATATGCCGATCCTCTTGTAAAAGAACAGTATTGGATTTCTTTTATCGACTAGATATTGCTCTTGTTACATGATTTTACTTAGAAAAATGCTATTAGTAAAATGATGGCATTATTCAAATACTGTTGCCAACTAATTTATAAAAAATATCTCGTATTTCGAAAATATTAGATTTTTACATATGAACACACATCTATCAGGAAATGGAGAATTTAGATACGTGGTATTTGCCTTAATGAAAAATAATGCTGCCACCAGAGCTGACCGTTTTCGAGCAATATTCCAACAACTGACTACGGCGTAACAAAATGTGAAAGGGCGGGAAAAACCATTGCTCAAAACATTGACAGTTTTTCTAGTTTAAGATTAGGTATATCCAAAATTTCCCAGCGGATGCGGAAGTGCGTTTACACTCCTGAAGTGATTATAGGTTCCTAGTTTGGACGGACCTTGGGCGAAGAATTCCATCGGAACATCCTTTGAAACAAAGAATACATTTTTATCTCAAAGACAGTGATATTGGATTTGAGCTTCCAAGAACTTCCGCACGTCTGAGCAGATTTCTTTGTATCTAGCGGCAATAAATGTGCCGCATGATTATCTTGCTCGACCAGTGCGTTTTAGAACGTTGCTGCAATAGTTTATGCTATGAACAATATCAGTTAATATTACTTATTGTCACAGTTCTATTACTTTAACTGTAACTAGTAGCGAGCGAATTTCTCCAAGGATTTGCTATAAAATGACCAAAAGATATATAAAATATTTCTTGTTAAGTTATTAGCTTTTGGTCGGGTTCTTGTTAATATTAATTATTTGGTCGGGTTCTTGTTAATGTTCTTGTTAAGATTTTAATGAGAAATTATTACAAAAGCTTTATTTAACAACGGAAGTGTATATTTAGAATTTATTCGATATGAATAATTCTGTCCCAAAATACTACTTGTTAATCAAAATATTCAGAGGATTAGATATTTCGTGATTCAATGACACTGCAAATTGTTCATAATTGCAGTTCATAGTTTCTCTACATTTATCGTGATTATTTCCTATTTATTTATTAATTAATTAAAATTAGAATCGGACTTTTTCAGAAGAGAGGTCGAAGTTGAATAAATAGAGCAAATATGCTGTTACCTAAATAACTCTTTATGACTATTCTAATAACTTTCAAAATTACTTTAATTCGTTTCTGTATTTTTTCTCAAGGTGGGCGCAAGCGAAAAATCTCCAAAGAAATTTGGAGTCATTCTACTTTATTTGGCGATTTTTCGCTTGCACCCGGCTAACGAAAAAAACCCAACCTTTCTTATTAAAAAAATCTAATTTCTAACAAAATTATCACGTATAATTAGCATAATATCCATCACACAAGATAAATACATATTTTTTTATAACTTGAAAATTTTATTACTGTAATAATAAAAAATAATTAATTCTTCCTTGTCGAGAGAATCTTTTCATCTTATACTTGTAATACAAATTGAATCATAAATCGCTTAATACTGATGTAACCTTTCTTTTTTTTTTCTTTTTTTTTCTCATTTTGCACAAATCTTCCGATCTTTGTTACTTGATATCCTTTTTATTGTTACAGTGACTACTAATCAGAATGCTTACAAATCAGTTTCAAAACGAGTCAGTAAAGCTAATTAGAATGAAAGGGAACTAAAATATACTATACTCAAATCTTGTTTTTCTTTAACTTTGGTAGATAACGATCGAATGTCTCGACTTCAGACGCATATTTAATGAAAAGTTCGAAGTAGTTGGAAGTCCGGAATGTAATTTAAATGACCACCGTCGTCATGTAAGGGACTCTTTAAAATAGAACCAATTTTGCAATGTTAACTGTTCGTTGAATTGTTGGATATTAAATGTGTGTTGCTTTAGATCAATAATATGTGCAATTATTTTTAGATATTTTTATATTTTAAAGAAAAAGCATTATTTTGTCTTGATGTATTTATTTTTCATCTTTATCGTCATTGGTGTTCAAGTTTATCTGTTACAATTATCTATTTGTTCGAAGATATTAGAAATTGAATCTTCTTACAATAATTTGGGATTATCTTTTCTATTAAAAAATATACCATTTCAAAATATTGCTGTCTTTGAGAATGACATATCTGCAATATTTTAGTATCATAGAATTTTTTCTGCATTAAGTAAATCACAAAATCATAGCATTGTCATATTATGAACACTTATATTCAAAAGAGAATAATCAATTCTTAGATATTGTCAGAAAAATTCAATTTTCAGCTTTATTGAAAATTTAGGAATTTCTAACTTATTACTTAAGATATGCATTAAATATTTTTAAAATTGTATTTTTAAGTAAGATCAATGTTTTATCAATTTCCACCAAAAAAGAGGTAATATTTTGCTGAATTTGAGATTATTCATATGAATTGTTGACGAAATTTTCCTCAATTATTAAAAATTTGCATTTTTTATTCATTCTTTACTAACGGATATTAAATTTAATATTAAAACTGTCTAAAAACGTATATTTAAATTAAAGAATAACATTTATATATTTTTGGATTTTCTCATTATAATGAAACAGTATTTCGGTCATTGATAGGGACTTTTCAACAGAAAACGATACATTTCAAATTGATAAAGCAGAAACGATCAATGATTTTCAATGGTGCCATTTATTCACAAATTTATACTTAGAATGTATAGTTGCGATGGTATGTTTATTTACTCCAACTTTTGCCACGCGCGTCACAAACAAAAGCGGATTTTTTGAAGCGAAAGTATCGCATCACTGAGCACTTGGGAATGAATGCAGCAGCAGGTTTGCGGTAAGCTTTCGCATAGTCAAGCGCAAAACCACAAGCTTTTGTCTACGGAGAGAATATATCGAATGTAGTCGTTCTGCAGCTGTTGGAAGACCTTGCAAAAACGAAGTTTGTGATACTTTACACAATAAGGAAACACTTGCTGCTCTTTATGTTCTGCCGGACAGAGCTGTCCATTAAATGAGAGAATGCTTAAGATGAATCATAAGCTTTATAATACACTCTCATTCCGACTTAATAAGATCAGTGCTGTTACGAAATGCATGAAGTACATTTCGGTTTTTATACAAAATAGAGTCGCTGGTCGTTGATAACTGAATGTTGTTACTTATTCTAGTCGTTACCACGCTGATGCTTGTGGTTACAATAAAATTGATCGAAACGGACGTTTTTGGGGGAAAATCCTAATATATCACCTTTTTCTGTAAATGTGTTATCTTTCATAATGTGAAAATCCCATTGCCTAGGCTGTAGAAACAATCGGCACGATATGAAGGATTGGGGATGACAAAAATATTTCCAATTATTCCACAGTTAAAAGTAGTTACATACAAAAACGAAAGACATTTGTAATTAGAAGTAATTTGTTAGAAACAATAGCACTTTTAGCTTGCTTTCATAATTTTTTATAATGATTTATTATCTAATTTAATCAAGAGTTATAGCGGCAGCGCGTATTACTCGTGATCTGGGCGTCCCGGGTTTGAGTCCCGGTCAGGACATGGTTGTTCTGCTGTGTTCTATCTGTGAGGAGGGTGAATGTCCCTCCCACTTCGTAAAAAGGGGCTTTGCAAACGAATGTGATAAGTGTGTGTCATTTTAATGAGCTAGAAGTCAGACTTCTGACCTCAGGTGGTCAGGGATCCATACCGTCAAAAGTTACTGCTGTGTCCCTCTTTCCGTTATAAATCGGACACGTCATCATCATCATCATCATCATCGATTAACAGTTCTAAGATTGATCTATGTTGTTTCATTTCCACTTCTTTTTTGGGGAAAAAATACAGCCACCACTCTTGCATTCCTACTCCACAAAATCTATTTACTCCTGAATACTGGATTGATACTTCAGTCCTAATTACACGTTTGATTTATTGTCATTATTTTATCTTTAATATGTTTCAATTTCTCTTCCGTTTTCTTCAGTGAGATTTTGTTGATAACATCGTAGATTTGTGGCTGAAATACTCATTTTACTTAGTTGATTTGTCGAAAATTTAGTTGTGTTTACTTTCATTTCGATTTTTTATGAATAAAACAATATTAATATAAATCGAAATCGTATTTTAATATCTGCATATTTGTTCTGCCCATTCTATATTTATGAAAGTATTCCGATAGTTAAATCTTAAGACATTATAATATTATTAAAGTCTTAATGAAGGATTGTATCTAACATAGGATTATCTAACTTTCGAGGATATAATGTCACTTTTTTAGTCATCAGGTTAACTACATAAATAATCCCCAAAGATACTTTTCCTTCGGTTTTAACAATTGAAGAAAATCACGTGATTAAATATTTGACTGAGTAATGGAATTTCAGTTCAAAAATGAGTCTACCGTTGAAAATGTGTCAACAATATTTTTTTAAAGCGTAAAAAAAATGCACGACATTTAAAATAGTACAAGATGCCAGATAAATTTTTAAATGTAAATTTTTTTGCAATTATATATATTGGAGTCAATGCGGAAAAGCAGTAACCCTCTTATTTTTAAAATTATAATTAAAATTTGTAATATTAGCTTCTAAATGTGCATTCTCATCTTCCAAAAGTATGCCTTTGCCAAATTTGGTAGTTCTAAATTCTGTGGTCTATCCTTCAGAGTACTAATGTGTTTATGCACACACATATAAACATTATAATAATTACTATTCATTTTTTTATGCACAAAAAGATTTTAAAGTCCACTTAACAATATTGATAGAATGAATCAACGTTTCATTTCTGTTACGATAATTCTTTGATTTTTTGAAAACTTTTTTGGCATTAACAGTTGATATTTACATTCAGGATTTAATTTCTAAATTATCACAATCAATAGTTCTTCGATTTTATCACCAATGGATAACATTTTTGAAACGGACTAAAGGAATTTAATTGTAAGCGAAACATTATACGTTAATACGAAAAAAAAGAAAAGAAAAATATGCTTGTTTTTTATGTACATAAAATGTCCTTTAATCAGATCAGCTTTTCTAGTTTTTCATAGTTATTTAAATCCATTGTATGATTTATAATAATGCATTTAATGGAAAAATGCACAATTTTTTACAAAAATAAATAAATAAAGTCATTTTAAAAGAAATTAATTATGGTAAATTTGTATTCAAGGCGATTTGAACTTCAAAGGGAGAAGGAATAGACTAGCATTTCCATGGGCCAATCTTTTATATAAAAAAAAATATACATCATGTATGTAGCTCAGAAAATAGGGATTCACGATCAGCAATTTTTCTATTGTTAAATATTTTTGATTGAACATTTCTTCAACAGCAATAAATAAATAAATGTATAGTTGTTTGATAATCATTTGAAGTTTTTACATTTATTTCTGTGGTATGAAGTTTTCTTTCTAATTACAAATTAATTCCTTTGGGTAAAATGTACACAGAAATTCTATATAATGTGCAAAAGTGAAAATTTGTAAGCTCAAAAATAAATGATAAAAGATTCCACAGCCTGAAAGATAACATACAACTTACTTTTTAATTCTTATCTTTTCGTAACCTCTTGATAAGACCGAGGATGATCTTTCTCATTCTTTTAAAATGAATAATATTTCTTTTTGAATCGTCGGTATTGTTTTTTTCACCTTTGTATCCGAATGATTACTAAAATGTATACAACCCTGCAGTTTTTGCAAGTTCGTATTTAGATAAAATTTTATTCATTGCCAATTTTGTAATTTTTTCCCCTTTTTTTCCCTTCACACTGCTACCCGCATATTTGAAGCAGTTGAAATATTTTTTAACAACAAAAGGCTTTTTCCTTCTTTCTCTCTTCACATTCACTTATTATTTTAACTATTATATTATATATATTATATATTATTTTAATTATCTATTATGGTTTGCAGCGGATTTCTTGGGAATTTATTTATCTTCAAAATAACATTTTTAATGCTTGTAGCAAATATTTGTTTAATTTGTAGCAGAAAAGATATTTTATTTCTCTGACTATTTAGTATACGCCAAATGATCGTCAGCTGTTGTTAAGAATAAGAAAATTTTGAATTTATTTATATTTGAATTTATTTATATTTTTGAAATTTTATTTGAACAATTATTTAAACCCTATTATATAACTATTAGTTCATTCTCAATAAATATCCCTGCTTAAACTTGGGGAAAAAATTTGAAAAAAAAAAAAATGCTAAGCGTATTCAGCAATTTAAGATTAATTTTTTCCGTTATTTATCGTACGCACGAATTTTTGTTTGATTCTCTTATCAGTATAGTTAATATTGTACTGCTAAACAGCATATTAAATAAGTTTAAGGATTCGGGCTCGAAGACACAAATAGAAATAATTATAATCATTTAATTCAAATGCAAAGTGAATATTGTAAATCCTTTTGCTCATATTTTAAAGCAAGATGTTTTGATCGATCCTCATTTTCATGCAAATATTATTGCCAAAGAAATTAGTTTTAGTCTTCAAGGCAAAATCAACATTTATTTTTATATTAAACATTAAAACGTATTCAAAAGAAATAATTTTATGTTCCCTATTTAAAAAAATAATTTTTAAACCAATTTAGTAATAATCTCGAAAAATGGCGACCTTTAAATGATAAATTTTATCTAATGAAGGAATTTTCTGGATTTCAGCGCTGGTAGTTTTCCCTTAAAAGAGGGCAGCTCACCCACTCCACATTTTTGGGATGTCTGTTCATGAATGGATAGTGGTCATTCGTGACTTCATTACTATAAACTAAGTTAGCTTCTCCAATGAGAACCTTCACATTGCGCGCCTTTCTTATCGACCCTTCTTCAGTACGCGCCGGCTCTTAAACGTCATTCATAGGAGCCAATCAACAAGTAGTGAAGTTTGCTTCCGATCATGACGTCACCTGTTCACTTGACATCTCAGGTGTAAATGGGTTGCCATGCTTGGCGCATTTATTGCTCTCAGCGAAGACAAACTTAGACATTTATTATGTTCTACCGGAAAAAGATATCCTGAATCAAACTTATAATTATTAAGTTCTTAAAGCTTATTTTTAATACGAAAGTTTATAAATATCGAAAGATTTTTGAAATGTTTTTCTTCAATATAGTTTTTATTTTGTTTGATTACAAATAAAACATTAAAGAATAAAGTTTTTATTTTCATATTGACGTGGTTTTTTTTTATTTTAAGTAATCTGATATCTCCTGACATTTAGAAAAACTAAATATAATTAACGAAAGAATTATTTGACTAAATTTGACATTAAATTATTCTGCTTGGAAGGATGAGGAACTTATTGAAAATAATCCGGTTTATTATATCAAGCATATTCATCAATATTTATAAAGCAATTATTTATTCCTGCCAAATAGGTTGATATATTTTTGCATGCCATTCAAGAAATAAAAAAAATATAACTTTTAAAGTTAGATAAAACGAAATAAAAAGGGGAAAAATAAACGCTCTGAAAAATTTAACTTAAATATCTTTATCATTTCCTTTCCTTTTTTCCCCTGTAAAGTATTTAGAATAAAACATCAGAGTAAATTAAAAATAATGATAAATACATTTTTTTTACAATGTCTGCATATTAGAAAAGATTTTATCTAAAAACATTAGTGTTTACATAAGATACCTTCAATTGATATTACATTTTAGAAGTTTTGATTTCTCTAATTATTCTAAAATGACCCTATTTGCAACGATACTTTTGGAAATAAACAAGTACCTTTTTTTAATGATATTTGCATCACAGGAGACAAAAAAAAGTCCTTCTACGTTGTTGTGACATGGAATTACAAATGGACATCTCTAGTTAAAGTATCACTGTCGTATTTGATTCTTTTTACGGTGAAAAGACCAATTCTATAAGTTCTTAGATTTTATTGAAAGCAGAATATTAATCTAATCAAGAGGCAATGAAAAACTATTTATTTGGCCATCTGAAATATTGGAAATAAATTAATATAAATCTTTTTAGTTTTTAAGATTTTATGTTTGTGTGAAATAGATATTTTAAAAAAAGATTTCGTCTATGAACGTAAATTTTAGATAGGTTTTTTAAAGTATTAATATGTAATTAAAATAAATTTTCCTGATTTAGGAATGTAAGAAATGATTCTTTCTTCACTTTTCATATATATGGAGGAAAAGATATTTTATGTATTGAAATTATTCTGAAAAATTGGCCACAAATAAAATTTTTTTTAGTTGGTTGGGAGTTAGCCATGAAAAACTATATTTTAAGGTATGTGTTTCCTAGTTTTTAGTATACAATTAAAAGTAATTGCAAAAATCAGGCTCCAATGGTCAAATTCGAAGCAATCGATTTGGCGGTGACTCGCTTCGGATCTCAGTGGGACCCTATGTCTGGCGCAGTTGGCAACCCTTCTGTTCGCAAACCCACGTGCTTTCTCTGTTTTCACTCTCCCGAATCCGGAATACCAAACACAAAAAGAAAAAAACAATTGGCTGCGGGAGAAAAATAAAATTGCAAAAAGGTGAAACCACTTGCTCCTCCCATTTTTTCCGTCGCTAATCGCTCTTTTCTTGAATGGGAGTATATAAGAGGCGCGTGTCCGAGCTCCTCTTCATTCGAAAAACGATCTCCAGGAAAGCGCGCCCAGCCAGTCACTTTCTTTCGGGAATCATTTCGGTGAGCGAGAGCAAAAAGAAAACAAAACGAAACACCGCACACTCACTCGAGTGACCTCGCCTAGTAAGTTGTTCGCAGCAACCATGCCAGTGATGCATACGGTAGTTCGCTCTTGTCCCAGCAGTTCATGCAGTTCCGTCCGTCGTCAAACCAGGCTCGACCGGCGCTGAGTCGGTTCAGATGTGAGCGAAAAAGAAGAGACTCGCGCTCTTTGCCAAATCTCAATTTGTCAGGAAGATACACTCAACAGGTTGCTGCCGCGGTCCACTATAATGACTGCTGATCGCGTTGCTTGAATTTTCACTTCTGTTTTCTTGTTGGCTTACCGTAAAAAAAAAAAGGATTGTTTCATGTTCGTGTTTGTGCTCGTCTCGAATTCAGTAGGAACTAAAATCGGACACCTCATGAGCTGAAAACTTTCGCAAGATAGGTGGCTTCGTTTGAAGAACTTGGTCACGAAATATTTTTTTTTCTTCTTTTAATTAAAAAAAAAAAAGATACCCCAGTGACAGGTGCAGGAAATTCGCCCCGATCATCCGCGAACACTGATGCCTTATATCACCAATGTCCATCGCAGATCCGTGCCCAGCAAGCGTTCTTCCCGCATTCACTGCAGTGGTTTTGTTGCAGGACTGTTTCGAGTCGGGAAGGGCTACTCCCCGTACGTGCCGTCGCTGTTCGTGTTCTGCATCTTCAGTGCCCTCGCGGCTGTGGACAGCCGGCCAACACACATGTCAGAGGCTAGATGGATCAATCCTTGTGATTTACCGGGACACTTGTTCGACCCGATGGCGGACATGGTCGGCGCCCCTTTCGTCGACTCATTCGAAATCGCCAAGGGGCTGGCCACGAGGTCGAGGATGGCCCGCGACCAAGCACAGAAGCTCTTCAACACCTTCGTGAGTACTCTCTCTCTCTCATTCTATTTTGTGCTTATCCATTAATTTTTGTCACTTCATCTTGGATTCCTTTTTTTTTTTTTTTTGAATCCTTAAAGTTGCTTATGCCCCTCAACTTCTAACCTTGTAAGATCTATGATACATCATCGTTCCAACCTCTCAATGAATTTTTGCAGTTTTTAATGTATAAATTTTAAATATATTTTACTTTAAATATATTACTTGCTTCATATACTTTTTTGTTTCAATATTTGCACCCTAAAAAAAATTTACCCCATCCCAACCTTATAATTATTTTTTAAATTATTTTTTAATATTAGCGCTTTTCAGTCATTTTGCATTCTCACTTCTGAAGTGTTCACGATATCCAAGAAATTTTTCTTGTTTTCTTGTAGTTTGTTGTGGATAATATTAATAAAAAATATATATATACGGGATTTTATTTTACTTGACTAACTAGATACAGTAGACACTGGCATCTCATTACCTTCATATTACAATTTTCCTTTTCCTACATTTTGGCATATTTATATATTTTAAATAAATAAAACTATTTTCCCAACAATCGAGGATATTTCACGGCTTTTTTTGTCATTTTTTCCGTATATTTTGTCTTTGAAAGGACTGCAATTAAAGAAATTTGTAAAACCTCTTCCTTAAAAATATCTTTAATTTGCGATTCTGAATCATAAATTTATGAAATCGAGCAAAGATTCCTTTTCACGTAATGTAAAATACTTTGCAATCAGTGATTTTTTAGGAATTTGAAGAGCGATTTAACTTTTTAAAAATGTAAGATTAAAAATGTGTGCTGCTTTTTTTTTGCTCCGTATTTTTCATTTTAAACATGTTTTGATATTTTTATAAAATCTTGCATATTAATGACATATATTTTATGATCCTATTCTCCTGTCATTTTTTAGAAATCTAATTTTTGTTTCAATTTCAATTAATTATTGAAATAGCTATACAAAAGTAGCCCATTTTTGTAGAAATTTTTGTTAATTATCAAAATTTCTAAAACTTTTGCATTTTCAAAATTTTCGAATTAAATTTGTACTTTGTAGCAATATCTTCATTTTTTTTATCTTTGAGTAAAATTGTAAAATTTCTTGGCACTATTTGTTATAAGAATAAAATTTCCTAACCTATATAAATTTTAAGTTTTAAAATAAATTTCCTAATCGGTATAGTTTGAATTGAGAATTTTAAAAACATAATGATCTGCTAGAAACAGATATTTCAATTTTAGTTTCTATGGGAAATTTCTGTAAGCATAAAATTATCCCATGTTTTGAATAGTTCTGAAAGTGTGAGATGTGAAAAGATCTGCCTCAGTAGAAATAGATAACATTATATTATGTTCATTTCTCTCTTTTTGTATTCGTCAAAATCTATACTTGTTAGTTACTGATATTCATTTAGAACCAGAAATTTGTATCAGATAATACACATTTATATTGTTTTCAAATATCTGATACAAATTTCTGAGCTGTATATTTTTATATGTATTATCTGATGCAAATTTCTATTTAAAGAGCTTTAGAATCGCAATTTTATAAGAATTAAAAATGTTTTTTCTCTCTTCTCTGAGTTTTTAATAAATAATTGAAAACCAAGTCAGAAATGAATTAAAGCGCTTATCTTTTCGTGCCTTTATTTTCAACTATGTTCGATAAGTAAAAATAGGATAGCCGTAAGTCCACACAACCCCGTTTAAGCAAATTAGGTGATAGCTAAAAAACAATAAAATAAACTAAAGGAATGATCAGTTGTTAATTCTACAAAGCTTAATCTTTCAAAACAATAAACCTTAAAGGTATTACCTAAATATGTTTTACAAAACTTTGTTAGTTAGAAACGTTGTCACATAGTTTCTTTTATAATGAATTGATGAACTATTAGCCAAAAACAAGGTCGAATTCCCTTGTTAAATAAAAATTATTTTACTTTAATTATTTTCACCTGATGATCAGTAGGAATTCTGAGAACTTTATTTGAAAATTTCAGGCTAAATAATGCTTTTTTCCTTATGACAGAGAACACTCTGTCAGATTTTATTTTAATTTAAATCTCTGAAACAGAGATTTTATATATATCTTATTACCCTTCGTTCCATGAACAAGAAAACGAAATGTCCACCTTTTTTTGTTTGCATTTTTATAAAATATATATATTTCTATTTGGGGAAATTGATTAGGCTTATTTAAGGTTCATTATATTCCAATTTACTACTTAATTGAGCGCAGTATTTTCTTTATTCAATCTAACAAATATGATATTAAAACAAAACAGTTTTTCTACTCATTTTTCATTCATGAGAATCGGTTCATTCTTGATTTTCTCCTTTACTATATTCAGTTGCCCAATTTCTTGAAGCTACTGTTTTTATTCAACTCTTTAGGTAGATTTTTCTTATAATGACATAAAATTTCATTTGCGCACAATTTAGAGGATTTCCTAAAATTGAATTTCTTCTTGTCTGATCGATATTTCTCTTAAAGCTGTATATTAAAGATTATTATATCAATATTAAGGTGCATTTTAATGTCAATATTAGTATTTCTTAATACCTTTTTATAATGAGAAATTGATTAAAAATAATGTACTGAATAATTTCACGATAAAAAAAACTTGAAAAGCATTTCCGAACCATCCATTGAAATGCTGTCTGGGATGCCTTTTGTTTTATAAGGGAAATATAATTATCTTTTCCGCGTCATGTGAAAGCCGATACACAACATACAGTATTACTTGTTGAGATACTTGGCTCTAACGCCTCACAGACTCGAAAATAAATCCGCCCAATTTTATCAGATAATCTTTCACGATTTTCATCCCTGCGTTGTATGATTAAGTAATCTGCATAGCTCGCTTTATTCGGTGCCAGAATTACAATTGCAAATTAGCTACACCACCAATGATCTGATAGGTTTCTGTTATTTTTATAAAAGAATTACGCTTCTGCAATTTCCTGATCTATAACTAACGTAATCTGACTTAAACTTGCTGAAATTTCCTCCCAAGAAGAATCGTGTTCCTTCTTTCTACCTTCATTATTTATCGTGTGCGTCTGCACCGATTAATGCTCTGCACAGCAGCGAGCCATCCATTTAAAACTTTCTTTATGAGCGCTATTAACAAGATCTTGATTAAGAACTAGTTCCTGGACTTATAATTGTCTCAAATTTATTAGAATTTTATTGATTTATTGGACTGCATATCCAAGGGGGGTTGATGAAAAGTGTGCTGATGCTTGTAACCGCAGTCTGAGGAACCCCATTCGAATAAGGATGTCATCCTCTGGGGAGCTATCTTTTAATGAATTTTTTTCTTCTAATTTTTTGTTTCTGTTTGAAACGGTGGTTTTTCTGACTTAATTAGATGAATAAAACACTTCGCCACAAAATGCCAAAGCTGCCAGACGGATATTATAAATTCATTTCCTTTTATTATTTAACCGAAAATATTAGCTTATTGTAAATAATAACGGAAAACATAAGTATAAACAATATCTCTGTGTGTTAATAGTCATTTCATACTATATTGTAGAGAGTTAACTCCTCAGAAAAGAACATTTTAATGATTATTATCTGTACTTGAACATGAAGAACGAAGAAAACCGTTTTAAGCATTTACCGGTGTGAAACCTGAAACTTTCCATTTTTGTTGACCTATTTTTTAAAAAAACTCAAGCGAATTAGCATAAGGAAATAAGCATAAACATAAGAGAATAAAGCAACCGTTTACTTTCCTGTAATTTCTCTTTCAGTCTTCTCTGAGAGATTGATTTAGACTTTCGTTCTTATGTAACAGTTCTAGGATTATTCGCTGGTTTTGAGGATACCTATACAAAATTTGATTAATATGTTTATTCCCCTTGTAATCACCTCTAGAATTATCCATGCAGAATCTGATTTTATTCGTGGCGTTTCCTCTTAAATTGTGCCACTGTTATTGTTGTTCTTGAATCAGATCTCATTACAAATGTAAAAAAAAAATTGCATACATATTGCGTATCCTTTAACAAATAAATACTACAGTAAATATAAAGGAAAATATTAAAGCTTGTAAAAGCAGGAGAAGAATAAATGTTTTAACTAGGACCTTGCGGTGCAATCATTCTTTTCTTTTTATCTGTTTTAAACCACAAATTCATAGTGTAAATTTGGTAAATATGAAAATTATCTTTCCAAGAATGTATTCTTTATATAGACAAATGTTTCAGGCAAATTTCAATAAACAAAATTTATACAGACAAACGTTAAGGTAACAATTTTCTTTATGCATATTTTTATGATTAACTTTTGCACCTCGTCGAAAAACACCAATAAAAATGAGCTTTTTATATTTTTTGATAACTATAACTGGCATTTTAATGGGAAAAGATTTATACTTTCTCGTATCAAAATTCCAAGCCCGCTACTGTTTCGTTTCAATAGCCCAATATTTTGTAAGTTCCCAATAAATAAATGGATAAAAAAATGAAAAAATTCTCTGCATTCGTGATGAGAGGCGAGAGTGTTTAAATGAATTAAAAAATATCAGTGGCAGAGATCTAAAATGATGGAGTGCCGCTTTTGTGTCTGTAGTGTTTCTTTAATATGACGTGTAAGAGAGAGAGAAGAAAAAGAGCCCACAGACAAAAATGAACATAAAGGCGGGGGGCCGAAATGGATATAGTGGTACATTAAGGGTTAATGTGAGAAATAATTGTGATGTCATTCCTAGCCCGGAGCTATGCACCTGACTTAGATGATGTTTCCTCCTTCTGCGTTCGGTTCGAGAATGAAAGTAAAGGGAGAAAAATAACAACAAAAAGATGATATAAAATAATGAGAGTTCGATCCGCGCTGTCAGAAAAAAGAAATAGCTGACAGTTTAGGTCTGTGCGTGCAGATGACCGGACTTCTGAGGGCACTCGACGGATGTGGACCACTTATCCTTTTTTTTGCTAGACGTCTGCGCATAAAAGCGACTATTTGAACTCGAGGAATTCCATCAGATTCGAGCTTTTAATTCCCAATTTTGTACTTTTTTTATTGAAAAGAAAAACATGCATTATTTTTTTTGGTACAGCAATCAATTTAATTCTTAGTACAAATAATACATAAGAAACTTCCTATTAAATTTATGACTTTGGACTTGAAGGATATTGATGCTCTTTAACCTAGAAATTGAATTTCAGACGCCGTAACTGGCGATTTAACTATGCCAGCAGGTCATAATTTTTTTTATTTTAATTTAGTTGATGTTTGTAGCTAATCACAACTCTGATAAGTTTTCCCATTTCTATTTTTGATATTCACGTATTCATTTAGCAATTTTTGCAATGTTGAATGGCAGATCCATTGTTAAATTAGTGATTCTAAATTAAACGTTGTGTAAAAAGTTGTATTGACTCAGTTATATTGTATATATATTTTTCAAATGGCATATTACGAAGGGGAAAAATGGTGCGAAAAATGTTCGAGTATTTTTTTAATATTTAGATCATCGATTGAAATCAATCAATAAACTTAATTACTAATATAAGTGTTGTATAATAACTATTTTGATATTTTGAGAACTTAATAAAGTTTATTTCATATTCAGGACACATCCTTTAAATAAATTTGAGAAAAAAAATTTATTTTAAAATAATTAGTCACATTTAAAGATTTAAATGCATATGATAGCTAACAAATTGGATTTCACAAAAATTGCACTTTTTAAACTTTATTTATTGCAGATTAAATGCATGAAAAAAGTTTCAAAAAAATTTAAATTTTCTTAAATGCTGCTGAATTTTTGACAGCGAACTATATAAAACGAATCAGAAATCTTCTAAGTAATTGCAATTTTTTCATTTTTGTGCAGTTTGAGAAATTAATGGATTATTTACTACTTGAAACAATACTTAATATCACTTGATTCTTGTGGGAATAATTACACTAATATTGGTCTATTTAGGTTGTTTATTATTGGTTTGTTATTTTACTTTAAAATTGGTCATATATATATATAATTAAGTAATATTTAACTCTGACTTTATTTACTATACGCTATATTATTTGTTGACTAAAATAAAACTATTTGATAATAAATGAATATAGCCTTAAGTATTTTTATAAAAACGAGGCCCTGTGTCTGTTCATAGCTTTTAGAAAAATTCTGTAAAATTTATTCTGTATTGAATTGGGATCAAAATACTTCATTGTAGGTTTTAAAAAAATAGATTTTACCATACTGAATGGTTAGAAGGTGTGGGGAAGGGAGGACAAAAGGGATAGAAGTGAAAAAAAACCCCAATACTTTTGGGTATTTACCGCCGGGAAATGGTGATGTGTTGCTTGCATCAAGCGTAACGTTATTATTTAATAGTACAATAGAGTTGGTCTTGTGATGTCACATCAAAACTCAGTCGTCACCGTCCTTCCCTCTTCCTCCTCAACTGTACCAAACCTCGGAGGACTGCGGTCGTCACATGCATAAAAAGAGTACTTTTTTTTTCATGCTTGAAAAAAATATCTAGTTAGCATTGTTGGAAACATGACTGAAACGAAGGCTGTACATTGAAGTCTCAGTTATTCAATATGTACGAAGATTCAGTAAAATTGTTTGATAACAAATTGACGAAAAGAAGGGATACTTTATTGAAATAGTACTTCTTGCCATATATTTAAACCTATCCTACACTTCTGATTCCATTAATGTTTAAGTTCTACGTCAAAAAGAAGATAATGCTAAATTAATCCTTTTTTATCTGTATCTATAGTGACAATTTTTTTTAAAATTCTAATCTCTCTCAAAAACTCATAACAGCGAAATGAATTGCAGAGCGATATCTTCTTGTCACTTTGTCACGTCATCTCATGAAAAGCAATGCAGACTTCCTCTTGCTGCTCAGTGTCAATACATCAGCAGGATTTAATCCATCCTTGTGAGCAATTTTAACGTCACTGGCCTCGCTCAGTTGTTTTAGTTTCTTCCTGTCATTGTTTACAACCTGGACTATCACGTCGTTGTCTCTCCTTCACAATGTTCATCACGCACATTGGGGGAAAAAAGGGGTTGACTAATTAAAAACATGCTTTAAAAATTAATAAAGACTTAATTGTGGCATTCACTATCCTAGTGGTCAGCTTGAATTTTACAGCAACACAAACTGTCAGTTGCTCCTTTTTCCGTGTCATCTTGACCTTGGCGTCCTATAAATAGGGAAATAAATACCCATCTAATAATCAGCGGAATGATGAAAATGAAAGCTTTAGAGAACATTTTTGGATTTCCTAGTTTTAATTAATTCAAAACTGACGTTTTTTAAACCGTTCATGTTGAGTAATTTAATATCGGATGACGAATCTCGTGTAGTTGGAATTGTATGTATTTTACTAAATATTGAGATCGATTTTTGAATGAAATGTTAGAATTAAATCTTTTTTTATCTGAGAATCCAAATTCTAGGACTTCTGAAAAAATAAAAAATAGACTAATATTAGAATAAATATTTCCCAAAAGAATTAAGTGATATAAAGTATTGTTTCGAGTAATAAATAATCCAATAATTTCTCAAATTGTTTGAAAATGAAAAAAAAAAAAATGTAATTACATAGAAAATTTGATTCATTTTATACAGTTAGCTGTCAAAAAATTCAAGCAGTATTTAAGAAAAATAAAATTTTCAAAAACGTTTTTCATGTATTTAATATGCAATAAATAAAGTTTTAAAAGTGTATTTTTTATGTGTGAAATCAAGGTTTTTAGCTATCATATGTATTTAAATATTTAAATTTGAGTAATTATGATGAACATTATCGAATCTAAAAACCAATTTTTCTCATTTTCTAAAAGGATGTATCGTTAATATGAAATAAACTTATTTAAATTAGTAGATTATGATGAAAATTCCGAAATAGTTACTATTATCTTCAACAACATTCAAGCAAAATTTCAAAAATCAAACATGTTAGTAAGTGAGTGAAAAAAATCTATTTCGAAGTTTCCTCTTTACAAATATGAAGCAAAGTTTATTAAATGTTTACATGAAAACACGGAACAAATTAAATAAAAGAATGCAATAAATAAATAATAATAGTATTATGCGTTAAAAAAACGAACATTTGAGCGTAATTTTTGATTTTGGTCATTGTTTTTTTCATATTGGAATGCAATTATAAATTTTGACCAAATAAATAGCATTTTAATTTTTCTTATTGTTGTATAATTTGTAGATTATTATAAAAAAATTGTTTTACATCTTTTTTGTGTCCTTGAAAATTGAGTCTTAAGATATTTTTCGTATGATTTTAAATTAAGGGTATCGTTTTCTATTAAAAACAAGATTGAAAATTCATCATGGCACACGAATGTTCATCCAATTACAATCAGTAGTTTTGTAAGTATGTCAAGATTTTTTGGCTGAGAATTAAAAGATTTTTTCAGATAAATCGCTGTTAAAAGCTGATATATCAATGTATTTAGAAAAATTTTCTTTGTAGAAAATTGGAAAGTGGTGAAAGTATTAATCCTTTTAAAGATATTTTGTGGAATTTTCCCCAAAAGTTCTAGCGAGCAAAGATGTTAATTAACGAGTAACGAAAACAAATAAGTGAGAATTAAGTAAATAATTCACCAGCCGGTAATTAATAGATGAAATCCCAGAACTGTTTCTCGTTTGAATTGGTTAAAGTTAGTATCCGTTCATGAATAATGCACTTTCGGAAGGAAGACAAGAAAAGAGAAACGCAGTAGTCCGAAAGGAATTGATGGGGAGGGGGGGGGGACGACGGAGTTTTGTTATATTCCTAGACGGCTATTAGTTCCGATTGCGTAGTCGTTCCAACTACCACATTACGCATGTAAATTACGAATGTAAAGACGATCGTAAATTCCTGACAAGTGTCATAGCAGCCCAGCCGTGAACTCGCACCTAGGAGCGCAGCTTGGCCTTTCAACCCTCTCTCCGGTGGCTGTGAGGATTGTCCTTTGTGCGGATGGGGGATTAGCAGAAATTCTGTTTTAAAATAGCGACGCTCGTGAAGACGAAGCGCGATATCTGAAGGACTGCCTACTGAGTATTGAATTTATAGTTGACGTTTAGTTAAAAGTTGCTTTTAATCTGTTTGTTCATATTGATTATTGAAATGTGATTTTGGAACTAAACAGATTTGAGCGGTTTTTTTTCTCTCAATGATATATGCTCTGTATGTGACTCAAGAAATTGCGTGTTAAAAACAGTTATCAGCTTAGTTTAAAGGGTATTCAAAATGGCTTTTGTCCTTTTAATTGTAAGTGATGGTGGAATATCTATATTTATTATGATTTACATTTATATTTTCATATCTAATTTCAACTAATTGTTTAATTATTCTATTCCTCAGTTGATTCGCACGCTCTGTATTATAAATTATTCATAAATTTATGAAATATTTTTTTGTGTGAAAAATTTATTTTTCGTTTAGAAAAGGTTATTGCAATTGCTTTTTATAAATAAAAACAGTATAGAATTTTAAATAATAAAATATCTTTGTTATTTCAAGTTTTTCTCATTTCTATTCTTTAAAAAAATAATTGATGCTATATTTGCTGTGCATTTTCACTTGTGGTCATTTCAGGATTCTTTAGGAATAAGTGAAGAAGGCTGAGGTTTCCAATTCAAGTTTCAATATAGGCATCAAAAATGAACTTTTTTTCTTCTATTTTTCTCTGTTATTTTATTGTTGGTATATGCCTTTCAAGTAGAAAAACTTAAAAAAACAAATTTCTTTCAAAAAAAAATTTCAAATATTTAATCTTTAGCAAAATATAATTTCCATTTTCCTGGGAACGATAGAGAAAATTATAATAGGTGAGGGAAGGAGGATAATGTATACATATAGAATTAATCAAATAATCAAGCATTTTAGGCATCCTGATATTTGATCATCTCCTTCATCAGTTGTTCACCTTTATTGACAATTAATACATTTTTTATTTGGAAAAAAAAAAAAACCGAGAGCCTTTAAAGTGACAGTTCCTGCCATGTTGTGTGAGCTCCCTCCCCTTCTCGGAAGCGATGCGTTTCACGAACTGACAGTGATACTGTGATTTGTGGATGGGAGACGACATTTCCAAAAGTTGTGCTCCCATTGTGGGCCACCTTTTCTATGCCGAGGGTGGGGTTCGCGGGAGATTTATGGAACTTTGTTTTGCATTAAATGGCCCAGACCAGGAATGGAAGAAAGCATAAACTTTTGCTTCTATCACCGACACTTTGAGGCGATTACTTTTGATGCGTATACGCCGGGCCGGATGGCACAGGTAGTGCTTGTCGCGGTTACCTGGGATTTTCCGCCCACTGCAGATTGACTTCGACATTTATAAATAAATCTGACATGTCTGTCTTCCTTTGACAGCGCTCTGACGAACCGAAGACGCCTCTAATAAGTTTTCGAAACGAGCGTTTCCGTGCTGGGGAACAGAAGTGCTGTTGTTAACATTACTTATTTATTGAAATACGAACATCCATTTCTCTTATTAGTTCTTGAAACTTTTTTCTTTCTTTTTAAAAATAATTAATATGTGATTTATTAATTTACGCGATATATGAAATTCTTTTAAAATATGTAACGCTGCAGGTAATCATTTCAAAATAATTTTTTGTATTGTTCATCATTTCTGATTATAATATGCTTTGAATTTATTTAAGTGATCTTCTTTGTTATGGCGAAATTTAACCTAGAAAAAAGTAGGAATTTTTATAATTTTATTGTATATGACTTGCAGATTTCTGTTGTAAATTAAAAGTATTGCGCCTCAATTCTTGAGAAATATTAGATGTTTTTTCTTTACCTTCAACAATGAAACAAATTAATAAAAAACACAGTGCTTGAGAAATAAGATTCGTTTCTAATTAACTGCTATTTCTCTGCCACGTGTTAAAGCGAAATTTATTGCTGAAATTATAAATGAGTTTCGTTTGTATTGTTCAATTTGGAATGTGCGGATTAACGGGCGGTTGTTGATTACCAAGTCGATCGGCAATGATCTTGGGTAACGGGGAAGTAAAAAGAAAAAGTTTTCAGCCACCGAGTGACATATGCAGAGTAAAAAAAAGCGCGTAGGTTTCGGAGATGAGCAATGATTTTTTGAGTAGGTGTCAAATCAGAGGTGGGAAACTTTTCTTCCTCTTCTTCTGCTTTAATTTCGTAAAAGATCGTTTGAGCACACTATTAAAATAATGTTCATACGTCTTATCATCATTAGAGCACTCTTCCCTCTCTGCCCTTTCCCTTCTTCCAGAGCAGGGACGTGGGCGAACGATGACTGAACAGACAACAATAGAGTGAAATCGTCTGATTTTGCGAATTCGGATTGGGAACAGGATTTGTAAACGAAAATAGTTTTCTTTTCTGAGTTTCTCGAATTTGAAGAAACATTTTTCATGTATGAATTTATTCTGTGCATCTCTCAATACAAAAGGAGGAGAAATTGGGTGGTTTCAAGCTTAAAATTGTCATATCAAGGCGGTTCAGCAATCTGGTTATGAATCTCCGAAAAGAACAAAGGTGATACCCGAAAACATTGTGTTCTGTCGCTAGAACTGTAGAATGGAAGAACGGTGGATTTGAGTAAGAATTAAATTAAATTTGCATTCGTAGAATTTAATATACTCTATAAAAATTAGTAATCATTAATAAATTAACCGAATAAAGACTTTCAGTATGAATTAGTATCTATCTTTTATTGATATATAATGGCCAATTTAAATTAATCAGTAAGATATTTAACCGAATTTGTTTTTCATATTGTCAATTGGAGATATGTATGAATAGCGAGCTTCATATTGATTTTTTGCTTACATGAGGCAAAAACCCGATAAGAAGTCTATTTTTTTTAAAATTACTTCAAGAAAAAAATTTAAAAATGTAAAATACGAATATTTTTATCTCAAACTCGAATATAAATTCATTCAAATCTTTCTCTCTCTCTCTTCCTATATAAATATAATAATATAATGTGCATGTGTATGTTCATTGGCATTATATAATAACGCTGTTGTATATGAAACTGAAATAGTTTTTATTAATTATTATAGAACGGACACAAGCAAAAATTTACAAAACGCCGTACTAATGCTAGATACTTCTTTGAATGTTTTTGCGACTTCAAATAATTCAAAATTTCATTTAGATAATTAATAGAACTGAAAAATATTATTTGAAATTTTCGGAAGAGGCCTACGGAGCACCGAAACCTTTTATCCAATTAGAGAATGTAAAAGAAATCAAAACGGTAGAAACAGATGCCAAACAGGTTTAATATAGAGTTCAAATAGACCTAATAGTCACCAAATAGACGATCCTTATGACATGTTTATCGAAAGTGATCCTTGTATTTTCTATAACTATTATCTCCAAAAATAATTCTCGTTTTATCTTAAAATTCGACAACTCACCGTTTTAATTATGTCAGTCTCTGTTCAACTAGTTCTTTATTATTTAATAATTTCCTTAATTTAGAGCTCAATTTGCAAAAGTTTATTGCTATAATATTATTTAAACTCATTTATCAAAATAATTAAATATTGTGGTTTTGCTAACATTACAAAATATGCATTCTGTAGCCATTAACTCCAAAGTAGGGCTTTTACTTCCGCCTTTATGTTGTAAAGCATACAACTTTTTAAATTGAATTAATATTTTCTAGTCTTCTCAAATAACAGGTTGAAAATTAAAAAAAAAATTACATTAATATTCAAAGCATAAAAATTTAGTAGTCTGTGAGAAAAAAACTGGTCTCTAATGGTTGATTCGACTTAATTGAAGTGCTTCTGTTGGAGAAAAGGTAACTTTTTTTGAAAGCAAACGAGTAGTGAATGAAAACGCGCTTTGATAAGTCATTTTACTTACCGGTATTTCTTATTGTTCCGAGTAGTCTTCTTGTTCTCTAAACGTAATTTAATTTTCTTAATTGCCAGCGAAACTTGTTTTATCTTGTACCTTGCGTCTTCTTATGACCACAAAAACGCTGAAAAAAATTGAAGTGGTTAGGTCAAGGCCATACTCTTGTGAAGAACATGAATCAACACAGAACAAACGCTGCCACAAGCACGCAAGTCCCTTTCCGGTGAAAGTTGAACACAACGCGCAACTCGTGCAATGGTAAATAAATAAAGCTTTGAAGCTGAAGCAAAACTCCCGATTTTTCATATTGAAATCCTCGTTGAGCGTTGCATTTTACTCTGAAGTGTCGTATTCTCTGCAGAGGCGTATTATCTTTAATAAGCAAGTATGTTGAAATTTTTTTTTGCGCAATATTTTAGTTTTTTTTTATATAAAACGTTCTTTTATTCCACGAATTACTTTCTTTCAGAATGAAAAAATTATTTACCACAACTTTTTATTTCTGATTATTCGTTAAAAGAGATTAGATAGAAATGGGCGACTAAATTTCATTTTATATCATTTATAGTTCATCCATACTATTATGTTTCATTGCATGTTGTACGAATCTATTTCCCCATACTATGTTATATTATGCCTCTTTTCATTATAGCAAACTTAGACGATTTGTTTCAACCTAATTATAGGTACTGTATTTCGGTGTAACATATTGATAGATTTCGGACCCAATAATAAGGTATAATCTTGAAGTCGCTACTATTTTTGAATCACTTCGGGATATCATAATAAAGTTTAAAAAACCATGTTTCGGAGAGGTTACAAACATGAAACATTTAAGAAGTATTCTAAAGACGCATTGATATCAAATAAATAAATTATAAAAACTTAAAAATACTATGTTTAGACTATTAATATATTCTTTTAAAGAAAAAAAATTATTAGCATCAAAATTTCTTTCTAAGCTTTGAGAATAATTGAAATCGATACTCTTTCATTTGTTTTTATTCGCACCAGAAAAGATACATGTTTCAAATGAAACAGGAGGAATTCATCTATTGTCCAGATGAATAAAATTTGAACTAGAAAATTATTTTATCGAGACAATTCAATTAGAGATATCTCTTCCCATTACTTTCTAAAATCGACTGTGTTTCAGTTGTGTTTGTTTGCCCATGATCACATGCTAATTTTAAGTATATGCCAAGCATTCGAACTTTGAGAATGGTTTTGAAAAAGTGTCGAAGTGATTTGGCAATAGCCACTTAATGAAATGTATCTTGAAAAACGTTCTGCGAATCAGTGCCATTTATTTACACTCTTTTTGTTTGTATTTGCAGAAAGTAGCCATGGGCGTAGAATACGAAGATTTGCTGAAGGTAATAGCTTAGCTCCCTTTTTCGTTCTACTTCGAACTGCTACCCTTGCCGGCTCGAATTATGTATCTATATCAGCTTGGAAGGCTATTGACCAGTCGGAGTCATGTCCAACGACCCACTGACTCAATCACCGAGTTTCCACCGAACCATGACGTCATAGGCACCGGCCTCTTGTAAATGACACGTGACCTCGTGGGTGGATGGGTTTTGTCAACAGCATGTTACAGAGAGGCCGGTCTCTCCCAAAAATTCACTGTCCATTTTTTTTATTCAACCTTCCTCATATGAATGAATACACCTCTTTTTCTCTCCCGCTTTTTTTCCTTCCGATACTGCCGAAGTCTGCGACCCGGCGAGTTCACCTAAGGGTTTGGATTACCGGTTCATGTCTGGCCACTGCCAGTCCCTATTTTTTTTTCTTGCCTTCCTTCAGTCAGATCTGTCTGTTACCTGAGGAGGATGCGTCATTTGTTTTACGTGCGTGGGTGTAAGTTGCTGAAGGGAAAACCTCTCCCGGCTTGTTGTAGCATTGGAGCATTTTTGTTCGGGTTTCATGTTTTCCATTGTTTGCGGTCTCTATCTGCGTATACATACGAAAGGAGTACCGCTCACTTTATTTATTTTTTATACGCCAGTTTCTTATTCTCTGCCGGAGTGACATAAATCACGGTTTCGAAAGCCGGAACAGGTTGTCATTCATTTTCCTTCCACGAGTGAATGTTTTGTTTCTCGGGCTACTTTACGGGAAATCATGAAACACACAATTGACCTCTAAAATATGGAGTGTTTTTCGACTCAGAAGAAAGGCTTGCAGTGAGAAGTTCGATCTTTTGTGTCATAAACAGTTTGCGTTGTAACAAAACATAAAAAAAGTAGGGGTACTCTTTAACCGAAATAGTCGATTCGAAATTCATTCCATTGTAAGTATGATAATCTAATGCATGGCTTTTTATCGAAAATGTCAATTTCGATTTTAAGGGAGGACGAGGGTGCATTGAACCGCTGTGAGAAAGGCATTGAGTAGCAGACAACCAAAAAAAAGCTTTAAAAAGTTGTAAATGTTATATATTTATCCTTACTATGATACTGAATTTAATAAAAATTATTCGATGAAACATCTGTCTTATTTTCAATCCTGCTAGAATTGTTACAGTGGGTAACTACATTTAACTTCATATATAGATTAGTTTCTTTCGATAGACAAGTTCTTCTGTATCGTGTTGCTGCGATATAAATATATTTATATATAATAGAAATTCTTTAGGTTGCTGTGGCTTCCAAAAATTATATTAAGCTCAAAATTGTCCATTCTGAAAGCGAAACGTCAAGTTCATTTGAACAAGCCCCTGTTGTCCCTCTTGAGAGGAAAAAAGCTGTTCTCTGCTGGTGTTTCTTGTCACCTTATCCGTAACTCATAGGTGGAGAAATGCGCGATAACTAAACCTCGTTCGAGGTGTCGCATCTTTGCCACCTACTTGACCTTTGACTCTTCAGAACTTGGGGAAATTGCCTTTTTTTCCTTTAACGCCGATCCCTTGTTGGATAGCAGTCATTCTACGCGTGACATCCATAACAATGCGATTTTTAAGCCGCCTAAACTCTGAATGTAGAGGATTTTTTTTTTCTTTCATGCCTTTATATAGTGACTACTCTAAAAGAATTTAAATAGTCCACTTTAATTAAGATGTCAAATGGAAGATGAAGATTTCTTATGTTTTGGGTTTTCTCTTCTCCAGAAAATTTCTAAAAAGAAATTAATTTGTTATAACTCTAATTTCTGCAATTGTAATTATAAGTTGAACAAAGCAACTAAATATTTTTTGAATCTCCGAGGAATTTTCAATTCTAACTTATGATAATTTATTATTATTATATGAAAGTGAATTTAAAAAATACCAAAATATTTGAAGTAAAAGGGATAGTTACCTAAATTTAAGTTAATATCTTATTTGATTCATAATTCCCAGCTTTCATGAAAAACATTTTCGCTTGATTTATCTCACTGTTGGATCTGAAATCAATTTTGTTTGAAAATATGCTTGTGGACTGATAATCACTGTATAATAAATTAATAACATTTCTGAAACTTATTTTGATTAAAGCCCGAAAGAAATGACTTGACTTGAATCTTATACAATTGATGCAATTGACTACTGAAAAACTTTTCATAAATTTTTAATTTCCTTATATATTTATATATTTGTGAAGCGTTGCTACCAGTGAAATGGTATTAAGTTTCTTTTCTATTTTCTTTACAGGTAGCTGAAACATTTAAAGATGCCTCTTTCATTGAAGGGATAGCTAGTCATCGCCTTAATTGGCTGCCAAAGATTAATCGGGCAGAACTGAAAAACATGGAAGTGAGTGCTCTCATTATTTGCGAAGTTGTACGCTTAATAACCTAAATTGCATTCAAAGCCAATCAGAACTTACTGAAATGTTCTAATAATACTCACACACATCTTTAATTAAACTTGGAACATAATGTTTCTTATCAAAAGGAAATTGATATTCTATTTACCGTTGTCATAGCGACGGGAAATGAAGAGCGAAAAAAAAATTTAGTATTAAAAAGTTCTACGAGATTAAAATTTAAGTTTTTGTTTTCATACATTGAAAAAAAGGAAGGGAATTTCCTTATGAGAAATTGAATAGATTTTAAAATTATACCTTAAAACTTTGAATAATATTTGAATTTTTCCGATTATAAAAAAAAAAATAGTATGCCCTTGTGCACACTAGAATTTGTTGATTCCCAAATGCATAAATGCGTCCGTTTGTGAACACTAGTTGATCGACATGTTAAAACCCAACTGATCAGCACAATCATTCTCGAAATAAGCTATTGATATTTGCAGCTATTAGAAAAGAATTCTTAGGAAATCAAATATATTTACTGTAAAGGCTTTTCATACTGTGTTTTTAAAAAAAATGTTGCCACAATAATAAGAAAGGTCATTAAAATATTCAACTCTAGATTGAATATGCATCTTGATTGTGTAGAGTTAACTACAAATTAACATTTCGCATTGCTTAAAAAACTTCTTCGTGTATTTAGGCAACAAACATTCTAACTTTTTAATTACGTTCATTCAAAAAGCACTAGCAGTCACACATAAGTCATATTAATATAATTTATGATCATCAATAACGTTCCAATATCTGGTAGCTGCTTTAATGATAGTCATTTACGAGCATGTAAAGACCTAGTGAGTTGTGTAGATAATCTAAGAACTATATACGTATAATACTGTGACGTACTTTTCTAAATATACATTTGTTTCTTCAACTTGTACTTGCTTAAGAAAGTTATCGCGATCTTTATTTGCCTGGCATTTCTCAAAAATATCCCATCTTCATAACACTGTATGAAAAGCTTTCTAATTAAAGAATGTTTTTATTGTGTTTGCCTGAAGGGTAATAAGTCCTTTGTCTTTTTGCAGTTGGAGGATGCTTGCCGCTACTTCTTCAGAGTCATGCAGTACTACGGCGTCGCTTTGGAGCAAGTGATAACAGATGAAGTGCTGTACGGTGGTGACTTCCTAGCTTTGTGTAGAGAGGCTGAGAACCACCTTACTCAAGTTCTGTGCCAGCTCCAGATGAGCACCTACCTCCTGCGGGTCCGACTCGACCCCGACGTGCTGCGTGACGTCATGAATCAAAGGTACAGGACGGGTACTGCATCTCAACGCGCGCTACGCAACTATCTTATATTTCGGGACTATGCCGACGCCCTGGGAGCGATGGTCGAGACATTTGAGGATATCCAGTCGAGGGCGGCCTCCAAGTCCTCCGCGACCACGCCGATCGACGCCTTCTACCACGAACAGAGTCTACATTAATTGAAGGAACTCTCTCTTTCTCTTTTATGGCTGTGATGTTTTTATTTATTATTTTAATTTATTTTTTTAATGTTGATGACTATTTTGTGTGCTCGAATTATATGGAGAAAGACTCATTTTTTATCATTGTGGATTTATCATTTTGATCTTGAAGGCATCGATACCAGCATAAGAGAAATTAATATAGAATCGCTCTCATCTATAGAAAGCCTGCCAGTAATAATAATTATAATAATAATGTTTTTTTTTTCACTTCAAAGCACTTGTGCATTCCGAATTTCAGTTATTTAGAAAACTGTCTGCTTTTAATGATTTCATAGTAGTTGACCGCCTTTCTTTCACGATACTACCTGGTATGTATGAGGGTTCTGTCTTCTTCATCTTCACGACGTTGGATGGAAGGAAAGAATAAAAACATCTGCGTATCTATTCTAAACGTGAAAAAGAAAAGCATTTTAACCTAAGATAAGCATGTTTCCTTTGCAAAAGAAAATAAATATTTTGAGTGTACGAACTCTTTTTCGAAAATAAAAAAAAAGCTTGAGAGTGAACATGCAATACAATTTATTTGCCTTAAGCCAGTATTATTTCTTTGCACGAGATTAAAAAAAAATAAAATAAAAAGAAGAATCGTGAAGCAGAAAATTGTACTGATTTGAAAGCTTCTCTGTAAAGTATTTAAATCGATACCCCTTCTAATTTTCCTTCAGTCTCTTTGATGGAATTTCTCTCTGATATATGCCAATATTTACCTCGCCATTATAGAATAGCCATTTTATTTCGTGTACGTGCCAGTGTAAAGTATCCTGAGCAATTCCTATCATTGACATTAATCATTACATTTCATTTAGTCTCGGTACTTTGTCCTGAGCATTATCTAAATCTCAATTATTTGATTCCTATGGTATATTTTGTGATCGTTTATACGTTGGTTTCGTGTATGATTCAATTGTGTATGCGTGTGTATGTATGTTTTTATCAAACTTGAATTATTTGATTGTGTCACAAATTTAAGAAGAAAAAAAAAAACCAAAGACTTTTTTGAACAAAGTTTACAGTGAGACCCGTGAGTTGTTTCGTATATATTCGCTGTTAAGTAACTATGAGATTTTAAATTATTTTCTTTAAATCGAGGAAAATAAATATATATTTTGTAAAGAATATCTTCCCTTTCAAAATCAAATTATCGAGTGTATTTTTGTTGCTAAATCTTAATTTTGCTTAATGATTGTGAAATGCTAGTACAACACTTGGTGATAATCATAAAGTCTTTGGCTACATTCGTGATGGAAATTATGATGTTCGTCATTCCATTATATATTTAGGGGTAAATACTAATTTATGCATTAATAAACTGAATGTCATAGCAAAAAACGATTTTTTTGGATATGTGCATATTTTAATTAAAGTGCTTTTTTCAAAAATCCAAAATACGACTGCTTTTGTGTTAAGCATTTTTAATTATGAGAATTTTTCCTTTTTACTGTAATTTTATTGTGTTTTTTTATGATACATAGTTTGGTTCGGAGTTTTAAATGCTTAGGTCTAAATGAGAACAATTAAAGAAACGATTCAAAATGAGAATGTTTAGAAGTTTTAATAGAAGTCTTCTTTTAAATGAATTTATTTTATTATATTATTCCCAGTTTTCAATCCCCTTCAATCTTAGTGTATCAATAAATTACGAATAAATATTTCGGAACTGTATATAAAAATTAGTTTCATATTTGTAAAATTTTCATATAATGCATTTGTTTCATGTAAATGTCTTTCAAAAACTTACTTTTGTTTTAAAAGAATTGCTTTCTGGATATACTTGAAACTATGGAAAATAATTTTGTCGTCTGATATGTTTATCAAAAATACTAAATATATTTTATATTTCATTCTAAAGTATACAAAATGTAATTTTAAAAGTCTTATAATTGAATTATGGTTTTATGAAATAATTAGTTCTATTTAATGTATACAAATAAGATGAAAAAATATTACAATCGCAAATTTTCATTAATAAACAAACTTCGAAAAAAATATCACTATTTTTCTATTATTTAAAAGAGAAATTATATTTTTAAAAATAATGGCAGAATATTAATTTTCTTGGATTTTATTTACATTCCATAAATATATTTAAATGTATATTATTTTGCTAATCGTATGTTTGAAGTAGGTTAAAGATGCTATTTTGTCATTCATGCAGGAAGAAATAAATATCTTTCAATCCATTTACTCTTTGAACTTGTATATGATTTTTATTTTCATTTGTGTAACGAAGGAATCATTGGTGGAGAAATGTGAGGATACATTTTTTTACAGTAAATGAACCCAAAAAATCGCAAAGAAACTAATATATAGTTTTTATTACGTACTAAAACAGCTCTATATTAAAAAAAAATCTTTTGTACATATTCAAGTTCATATTAAATAAGAATTTCACTCGTACTTAAATTTCCTTTAATGGGGTATGGATTTATTTTAAAGAATTATTCATACTGTTTATATTCGAATTTATTTCGCTTCATTTGTTAAGAGCTTTTACATTTCGACCAGTTTTTTGTGTTCGAAAAATGTCCCAGTTCTTGAACAAATAATTCAATTATGTTATCAATTAACTTATTAGCAATGGAATTTGAGATTTATATTTCTTGCTTAATGAATTTTTCGGGAGCATGCAGAATTTTCCAGGCAAACACTTCGTTTCATTTTTTTACTTCATTGGAATTAAAATACGCTGGTAGTTTTGCCCTAAATAATTAATATTTTGGATAGATTTCTTAAATAATATATTTTTTAGAAAAATATTAAAAAAATTAAAGCTGCTGGAGTAAAAAGAGCAAGTCAAGGGTTAGAATTTTGTACTGAAATTACTGCTCTAAATTTACGAAAATAAATTAGTATCATTTTTGTCTGTATATAAAGCATTTGTAAAAACAAATGGATGTATTAATAAATATCGTGTTTTATAAAAAATTCAATATTACGTGGATAGAGCTGAAACAAATATTCAGGGAAACCACAAAATCTATTAAAACTATTTATGTATTTTTATAAACCATATATGCAAAGGTTAAAACATATGCTTGTATGGTTTAATCTTTCCAGTATATGGCCAAACTGATTATATTTAAGAAAGACCAAAGAATACATTTGATTTAAAAAAAATAAATATCCGTTTCAATTTTCGAACCCATAACTTTTATTTCATTAATTACAATAACCACAACCGTGATGCATTTTCTCAAAACTATTTCATTTTCGTTGATTAAGCATAAATGTTTTTACACCTATTTATTTACACATTTGCGGAATTTGGGGGGGGGAAGAGCTGGGAGGAAACCTTTTCCTGTGGCGTCATATACTTATTATTAATTCCTGTTCTGATATTTATTTGAATGCACTTGTTCATCCCACATATTTTTTCACCTCGAAGTGTTTCAGTGGAATGTCTGGAACAGTTGTGATTTCTGTAAATTTTTTACCTTTGTGTAGTATTCTGATTGTCACTTGTACCTATAAAAGTTCATGATGTATATTTTTATGGTAAATATCACCGAAGTATTTTGTATGATATATTTGACTGATGTGCGTCATTGAGTTTTTATTCTGATTTATTCTCTTGAGTGAATGGCATTGAATGATTGCAAAATACTATTGTGGTTCCTAATCGCTGATGACAAAAAAAAATTGTGTAAATGCAATGTCAAAATGTGGTGCTACTGTCTCGATGCTATTTTTGTGAATAAAGCAGTTTTTAGCTACCGAAACGAAATTCCCGTCTCAGTCTTTGTTCCTCTCTTCAGATCAATTTTCAGTAAAAGAAATACGTTAGATTGATGAAGCTTCTAAAACACCTGATATCATTTACATTTTATCTTTTATTTTCATTATAAATTGTATGCAATGATAAGTGACAAAATTTTAGAATTTTATAGCTGAATTAGATATGGAAGTAATGAATTTAGGATGACAAAGAAATAACATGCTTTCCTTGTGCATCTAATGATAATGATTTTAACCATTAAATTAGCAATTAAATTCAAATAAATAATTTAATAGATAAAAAAAAGTACACCAAAGTAACTTGAGTATCTTTCACTTTCTTACAAATATATATAATATCAATAAATAAATTCTAATGAAGAAACAAAGAGAATGCACATAACAAAAGTTTAAACTAGAAATACATATTAAAAATAAAAATAAATTCCAACGCATTAATAAAAAATCATTCTGGAAAAAAAAGATTTCTTATTATTTATGCTTATCTTAAAATTTCTTTTTATTCTTAAGGAAAATCCAAGAAATCGATGAACCGTAAACCATTAATTGAAAATCGAATCAACCATAGACATTGGCATTTTTGATATCGCATGACTTGATTTAATCATGAGCATTATTAATTTCCTAATAATAATTTAATTACGTTCATTTTATTCTAAAGAACAAAAGCAATGTATAGTTTCTAACATTTTCTAATGCTGATATAAAAAGACGTCAATAAATATTTCTTTCCCTTATTTTTATTTCATTAGATTTCATCAAATTTATAAATTTTAGATCATATGCATTTAAACAATTAGGAAAAAAATGTAAAAGTTTTTAAAATTTTTTATTTGAATATGGCAACGCAGATCATATTAAAAATAGTTGAAATTAACAATTTAAAAATCATCTTTCACAGATTTTAAACAATTGCAGCTATAGCGGAAAAAATTTGATACAAAAGTATTTCACTTAAATGAGAGCCTAATTATATAATAATAATAATATAATTTTCTGTTGTAAAGAAGTTATGCGGAAATGAAAATTTCAACTCCCTCCATTTTTACTGCCCTTAAAGTAACACCAGGGCTATTTTGGGATGAAATCGCAATTTTGAATCGCTATCAGATGATGAGGGAGACGTCTGAACTGGTACCCGCCTGTTTAAGCTTCAACACCACTCCAATGAGAGGGCGTTTAGCCCTACAGATTTAATATGCATCATCTCCGCGCACACAACAGCTCTTTGGTAAATTCGAATTTCGAGCCTCAAACTGAGATATCACTAGCAAGGCCCCCGCGGTCCATTGTTATATTGCAAAAAAAAAAAAAAAAAAAAAAAAAAAAAAAACACTTGAGTTTTTTTAATGACAATTTATGAGCTTATGAATGAAAAGCTTCGCTAATTGGGGTTTGATGATACTGAGTGCCTCAATATGGAAAGTGAAATTTACATTTGTAAAATACATTTTCTAAGTAAAGAAAACACACACAAATTTATAGAACCTAAAGAAGCAGCGGAAAGTCATTGAAGAAAATTATTGAGTTTTATTACTGAGAAATATCAATGGGAGTAAACGGTATAGGGAAGAAAAATTTAGAATTATTTTGGGAAATTAATGAGTTTCAGAAAAAAAAAACCTGTAAAAGAAGGCAATTATGGCTGGCATTCAATGACAATAGAAAATTTTGTGTGGGAGATCGTATCATATTTGCTATAAAAAATTAAGATGATGGTATCAACTTCTCCATTTCCACTTAATTTTCTTTTAAGTATTACTTTCATGAATACATTTTCTTTCTCCTCGCAAAACCGAATACTGCTGTATGCAAAATATTTAATTCATATTTATTATCTTTTGTTGAAGTAAGCGATGACACCATTTTATCATTCTGAGTTATAAATTTATTTAGAATTCAAATAAAACGGCACTTATTATTATCATTTGGGTCACTTTTTATTATTATTTCAATTATTGTAATAAGATATATTTACATTTTTCGATTTAATATTTGTGTTTTTAATGTAATCATTATTTTCATTTAAGGTATCTGTCTAGTTTCGAATACAAATTTAGAAAATGTATATATATCCTTGGATTATCAATTTTAGTAGATTTTCTTGATGCTCATGACTCAAAACAATTGATAACAGTAATAATTTAATTAATTAAATTCAGGTATTTTAAGTAAAATTTAATAAAATTAGAGAAAAACGCGAAACGCTCTAAATTCAAATTCTCTAATTTAAATTATTTTTATACACAACCTACTTAGTATTTTTATAAAGGCAATGAACTAAAAGCAAAGAAAAATATACAAATGAAAAAAACCCTATGTATCTTCCAGTATTTTTTGCGGTAAAAATAGCGTAAAAGCAATAGGTATTACTTTCAATAAACTGCTAAAAGTCAAAGACTATTAACATTAGACTTAAATCTTTAGTTCATTGCCTTCAAAACACATATGGTAATATATAAATTAAATTTCAATAAAATATGTTTTATATTCATAAGTGTTTAAAAATATATTTTGCGCAATAAAATTTTGGCAAAAAGTACATTCTACAAAAAATGCATTTAAAGTTTTTATTAATATACATCTAAAATAATATTTCATTTTAATTACTTAAAAATTCGCCAATTTTGTAGCAAATACCTTCATTATTTTACTTTTCTATTTTATTAATTTTTTTTTCTTTCTAATAGCCCGTTTTATTTTTCTGGACAATTTTGCAGCAATCTAAGATTACCTCTTTGAAGCAACAATTCGTTCGTTGTCGCAGTTACTGTATTGTGTTGGCATGTAATGACCTGGAATAATGACCAATTCATTAAAAATTTATATCATACCAGAAAAAGTATCATTGAATAACAATACAGCTGTATTAGCCCTTAAACGGAAAATTTTCAACTCAATAAACATGCTTTCGGAAATAATTGTCCATAATAGACTGTTCAAACTTTCGTTATCATTTTGTGTCTTCCCATGAAGACATTTTTCCCTGAAGATTTTTCTCCTATAATTTAATATAAGTAGGAGAAATAATATTAATTATAATTTTTATGAGTCCTATACTTGAGTCTTCATATTTTTTGCTTTCCGAAATTGGACGGTGGTATTTGCAGCAAAAAGCCTTTTTCTTTGTGCACTGTAGATGCATTCACTTTATATTATTGGAACAAACATCAGCAAATGCAGCAAGTGTTGCACTTTGAATTTGCAATAAATTATAAACATTGGATCTTATGAAAATGCCACAATAGTTTCGCAATTTATTTACGACATTGTCTGTAAGCTTCCCTTTACCCCAGAGACCTTTAATAGATTTTTTTAAAGCTTTCGAAAGAGTAATAACTCGCTTTTTTCGATTTAAAGAAACATCTATATCTTCTGATATAATTATCATAGAAACAAAGCAAACGCAGATTTGGAAACGCATCTAAATGGTCTTTCAAAGGAAACAATGAAATAAATTTTTTTTGATTTTTACTCAAAAACTGACTTTGCAACCCAGGCCTTATTTAAGTAATTAAACCTTAAATTCAGATTTAAATATTAAAAATTCAATAACATGTGTCAGGCTCATCATTACAGACAAGAAATTAAGGTTATTTATTATTCTTATTTCAGCAACAGCAAAAATTCCTTAAAATTCCAAAACATAAACTACTGAAAAAATTTCTAAATTTTTAGAACAGAATGCCGATATGAAAATGTTTTTATGCTAGATTTATTTTCTGTTATAGCTTGAAGCAAAATGAAAAAAACAAATAAAGAATTAATGGAATAAAATAAATGAATGTAAGATAAATAATTTTCCACAAGGCTATCAAAATTGATAAGTAATTACTTCTTGAATAATCAAAGTTTAATAAGCGAGAGATTTTTAAAATTTTCATTTGAGATTTGATTAAATAAAAATTAATAGAAATATTAACATTTTCTCTCAGTAACATCAGAACATATTATCAGTCAAAATTTATTTTCAACATGACTCTGAAATTCAAAAAAATTTAGCTTTTCTATTTCAATTTTATTTCTACGGAATTTTTCTTTAATAAACTTTTTTAACGCTATTTTCATTTTTTATTTTTCATAATATTGCTACATTATTGTTATAATTAAAGTCAAATTGGTTCATTATGTTTTTAGTCGCGAGGTTTTACTTTTATAAAATTTATGAAAAAAATTGCAATGCAAACATTATGATAAACTTTGCATTAATTAACACGATAATGCTTTCAGGCTGACACTCATATTATTTCTATAAATTTAGCGTTGTAAAAAATGTCTACTCGCAGGGTGTAACTTCGAAGACAAGACAAAGGAAACAAGCCTAAATTATTATCATTCTTTGATGTTTCGGAATTAAAGATGGAATGTCTTTTAAATTTTTTAGATCCTTGTTCTTTGGTTGCGTGTTATTTTATGTAGCCTATGATGAAATTCAATTGGAAAAAAATTACAGAAGTCATTCTAACCATAAATTATTAATACATCATAATGAAAAATAGTGTTCAAATTTTTTGATCTAAAATTTGAATTATTGAGTTTAAGTTGGAAACCAGCAAAGGATAAGGATGAGAAAAAAATGTCTAGTAGTTATTTCTTATTTGATTTTCTCAGATTTATTTATAAAAATGTTTTAGAAATAAATTTAATTATACCTTGAGTTCTAGGACATTAGATATTCAAACTTTATATGAAATATTTAAAATGGATCTTTCTGTAAAATTTTAATGAAATATTAAAACCATTTTTTTCTGTATTACACAAAGAGAGAGTGATGAAAAAGGATGAGTCAAAAATGGCATAGGAGCTTGTCAATCCTTATTAGCAATACTTAAACATAAATATAAGCATTAAATTAATCTTAAAATTATTCTTCTTTAATAAATGGGAATAATATTGAATCAAAATGGAAAACTATAGACAAAAAAGTAATGAATCTCCGCTGAAGTCTTTATCAAAAAGGATTCACCAAAAACTTTTTCAAATAGAAATTCCAAGCTGATTTTTTTCATGTCAAAGATCTGACTTTTGACCAAGAATTGACTGTTTTTGATGTAGTCATTTAAATATACCATTACTACTTTTTTTCCAGTATAAATTAAATTGGACATATTAAAATATGAATCCCATCCTTATTAGACGCGTTTGGAAGGATCTAACACGTAGTACTGATAAATAAATTTTTTAAATTTAATGCAGTTATATTTAAAATTAAATGTCCTCTTTGACCTCTTTTCTACCATCTATCTTTCTCCTGCTTAACATAACCATTTACAAGTTACATTAGCAATATTAACACCTGTAAACATTTCTAGGCGATTGAAGTACAAAGAGATATCTCGGAATCACATAGCAATGCTTAATCGAAAATATTTACTAGACATTACTAATGCTAGACATAGATAATTATCATTTTCTACCAGAACAAATAATGCTTGATCGAAAATGCCTCCAGACATTCGTAATACCAGACATAGACAATTATTGTCTACTAGAAGAACATAAAAACAAAGAAAGCAAGAAAAATGCTTAAAAGTAATGCTTATCAGGTAGATGGTGCTGCATATGCACGGGATTCCCCGACCATTCTTTCTGAGATCTTCGTTTTAACTTCCCTCGTAACCATTCATAATCGATGACGTCACAGTTACCCTCACAAGCAAAGCGGGATCATAACCGATGGCATAGCAATGCCAACACAAACGACTTCAGCAGACTCAAAACTTAGATCGTAACGTAATTTTAATTTAAATCGGTAAAAGCATAATTTAAATATTCAAAAAGTGTAGGGTATATTGTTAAAGTTTTCCTTGAGAGAAGTACATAACAAAAAGTCTATTAATCTAAACTGAGTGCAATTACTTGTATTTGCGTTGTGCCTTTCTTAAAATCGAATTCGAAACTTTGATTTCGATTGATACTACGAGGTCACCATATCTCCGGCAATGTATATAAAATAATGTACACGTTTATTTATTATAACGAAGAAATTATTTATTCCATTTAGATATTTTTTTCTATTTTTATCCTTAAAAAGTTTTATGGAAATGAATATTCTACTCCTCCAACTCCACCTCTTTTTAACCTTCGAGCTGAATGATTCATCTACAATCTCGTCTAAAGTTTTCATCATTCCTACATTATAGCTCTCTATGGTTCCATGCGTGTATTAACTTTTGAGCGAGGGTATTAGGGGTTTCAGAGGAATATCAAATTCAAGAAAATAATTCGAAAGAACCACTACAATTGGTGGACTTTTTAAGAAGATTCAAGAAAAAAAATGAATAATAATAATAGTAATAATGAACTATAAATAAAAATTTCAAGGGATCACAAATTCTATAAATTATTTTTTACATCAAAATGAATGCATATGGCAAAACAGTTTCGTCCACATGAAAGATTTATACCCTCCCCCTTCATTCTTCTCTTTCTTAATTAAGTTACAATAAATACAATTTATTCATTTAAAATAGAATAGACTGCCTTTTCTTCCTCGGGGTAGATAACATATAAATAAAGTAAATGTTATTTTGCAATTTTTCAAAAAATTAAGTTTTTGAAACAATTTTTATTTAATGATATGAATAATAAAGAATATAAATAGAAAGAATTAAAGTAAGAAAATAAAATGATACTTAAAGGAAAGATTTTGCTAAAAATTTGAAATTTAATGGCATTATATTAGAAATGTCCCTAAGCTTAATTTTGCAAATGCATTAAAACTGAAAGCTCAACCTTTCGAAGCAGAATAAACTTCCGCATAATGATCTCACAATCATTATTACGGAAACAACGATTTCTCAAAGCTTGAAATCGGCTATTCTCGGAACTCCATTCCTTGAAAATAAAGGTTTCTTTCGAAGGCCGTAGTAATCAATATCGAGAAGACTCGACATTAAAGACACGCGTATCAAAACCAACATCACATTAGAGGTTTGCTCATTCTTATCATTCAGGAAAAAGTAATTTATAGAATTAACTTTTAACTAAGCTTCCTTTGGATCGTAAATTCAAAACGTTCAAATACGTATTACACACGAATTGTTAAAAAATGGATTCCAAAAAAAAAACTTATTTTAAAATGTAAATAGCTAAAACGATGTCATAAGAAAAAATTAATATAATTATTGAATGTTAAGCAATAAATATTTAAGCCACTAGTGTGTTTATTGGATTATTTCCCTCCTTTTGAATCAGTATTTATAGAAATGTAGTAGCAAATGTTTATTTCAAATAATCAAAAAAATATCAGAATTATTTTTTATATATATTTTAATCTTTTATATTATTTTTAAAAATCTTTAAAAAAATTGTAAACATTACTTACTTATCAGATTAACAATAATTATTTAAAGAGAATGAGAGGTTTTCAAAAGTAATATAAAAAAAGAGAGTTAAAGTATTTTTCCATGCCAAAATTAATAGGTAAGGACAAAGATTACGTATCGTTGAGAATCAAGATTTCTTTGAATTCTTTGTAGAATCTTTTTGGTGACTTAAAATAGAATGATGTAAAAAATTATGGAAAATTGAACGTTCAGTTAAATTTGGAAGGGTTAACTTTTTAATTTGAAAGATATAAACCTTAATAAATACCCGCAATCAGTGGAAATAACTCTATTTTTTTAAGGATCTCAAATTATTTTATCAAAATTAAAACACGATTCTTAAGGATATTTGGAGTTTCAATATTCAAATGAGATTCTTCAATATTAAATGCAAATATGAAACCCATATTCATAAATTTGGAATAATAAGAGAAAAAATTAACTGGAATTAAAATTTCTTTGCTTCTGAAGTAGCATACATAACATGCGAGTGAAAATAAACTCATTGATAGAGGATAAAGTGACTAACGTGAGAAAGAATCTAACATTTTTCAAAACTCTAGTGAATGATTATCAAACAATATGAAAGGATTCATTTCTGTAATGTTCGTCAGCGTAAAATCCTGAGATTGCCATTGACGAGTAGCTGTTATTTAGAGGACTCTCGAGAAAAATTGTTTATAAACCAGATGAGTTGGTTGGCAAAAATTCCAGGAAACCGAACAGAATGTTGTATCTAGGCTATGAAGGCTATTCCAAGAGGTGAAAATGGCATTTCACGTTCCTCCAGGCCACATTGGTGGATACTCTACGATATTCTATTTTTTCCCCATCTAATTGTTGAGGTCTAATATTCAAGAGTATACCATATCTTTCGGCAAAACATTTTGCTAGAGCAAATAATAACTCCACTCCTTTCCATAAACATTTGTATTAGGTGAGAATCCTATCTAGAGTGATTGAAATGGACGGGAAGAATTAAGAATGGCACGAATGCAAAATCAAGTCAAGTCAACCTGATTTTTCACATTGATGATTCATTCTAAAAGTTCCTCCCCCCCCCATAACGCCACTCCGAAATCAAATGTCGTGGTGAGGCATTTGTTCACCGTTTATTTCGTTTACTAAGTACTTTATGTTCTATATAAATAATTTTTGACTGCGAAAGATTCCATTATATGAAGACAAAAATGCAGGATATGAGGGACAACGAGCATCAAACGCAAATTACGAAACATCACTCAAAATATGTGTTCATTATTTATTCTTACAAATCTTTGATTCGCATTACTTTAACATTTTCAACAAATCAAATCATTAATTGTAAGAATAAATATATCGTCATATATTTTGCCATTTCTAATCTGAATAATAATATTTAAGACGAAAGATATATATTTTTTAAATACTTCTCTCTTTCTCTCTCTCTCTTTATATATAAGATGTGGGAAATAAAGTATCAACTACAAGTATCTATCAGAGTTATAAAATAAATAAGTAGAAGTTAAAAATTGTAAGAAAGCATTGAAATACTATTTTTCAAAATCAACATAATTATATAAATAAATAATAATAATAATAAAATTTAAATTAAATCTCCGATCGCAAATTTCAAGTTATCATGTGAAAACATTATTATTTTAAGTGATTATTTATCTTAATTAATTTAAGTCATTTACTGCTTTAAACCGGTTGGAAACAATCGCAATTCTTCTCTGATATCATAGTTCTTTGTCAGTTATTTAAAAATGCATCTGCTGTCAAAGAAGCATACTTAGTAATAAAGCGATATTGGTAAAAGCAGGTAAAGTATTTTTTGCACGCAAATTTCTGAGACATCAAAACTTTCTCAACCTTCTTCGAAGACACTCAAAATTACATCCTGTTCTTACATGATAAAAATAAACTCAACATCATTCTTAATTTAATGTTTAAAAACAAATATAGGTTTAATTTTTGCATTCGTTATTTAAAGTTTAAAATTATTTTCAAGACAATATAATAACATCTTTTTAATTCTTAAACAGAATAATTGACAAATTACGATTATTTATTTAATTAAAATCATATAAAAATAATTCCAAATGTTTTTAGAGCCATTCATAATCTCTAATCTTTTATGCAAATATCAAAAGAAAAAAGTAATAATTTTTTATAAAGAATAATAATTTAGAAAGGAATTTCATTGGAAATTTTGCGTATTATTTTGTAATAAAATATTTTTGCTTATCTAAAGCAAATTCTTGCAAAACTTTATTTTCCAAGAAGTTTATTCATTTCGACAATTCAACTAGATTAAAATTTTTTGTGCTAAATTATTTTTGATCGACTTTTTTTTATTTAATTATGAAGGAGGAAAATATGTAATTATATCCTGACGAACAGGGTAGCAATCTAAAATGTTTATCAGTACTCCGTGAATCATTAAAATTATTTGAAGTCATTCATTTCCGCTTGTGCATGGAGTGAATGTAGAGTATATTTTGCATCTAAATTATTTATACTAAATTTATTATTTAATAAAGATTCTACACGTGATTATTTTCATTCAGGATTATAAAACATGTTACAATAATTTCAATAGCAGCTGATTAATTTTTTTTGAAATTTGAGACTTTTGTAAGAAATGCTGAGAACATTAAACAAATAAGTTATAATAAACTTAACAGCAAAAACATAAAAATAAAATCTGCTATGCCTATTTCAATGTATCATATCAGAACATCATTTCTTGAACGGTTCTCGTGCGAGTTAAATTATGTTTTTATTAACTTTGTTTCATTGAACGAGTCACTTTAGTATTGAAAAAGATCCAAAAACTTTTTAGTGCATTGATTGTTTACAAAAATATACCATTTCCAATTTATTTCATTTCACATAATCATGTGCCCAAAATGACATTTTTTAGATTTTATTTGCTGTAGTCATTAACTTATTTTTTAAAAAAATCAGTGCTTTTGTAAATGCATGAGAAAGACATTTTTAAAAGCTGATTTTTTGAGATGCTCGGGCAGATAATAATTTTTTTTATTTTTAGCCTATGGATTTTTGTTGACGCCAAAAACCTCATCCCCAAAACAACATCATGTTCTGATTAGAAAAAAATGAAATCTTCGATCGTAAATTTCAAGTTATGGTATGGGAGTATTATTATTTTTTGTCATTATTTATCTTTATTAATTTAAATCAAATGCAATGCTGGTAAAAGCAGATAAAATATTTTTTACCCGTAAATTTCGGAGACATCAAACCCTCCTAAATAAAACAACATGATGTTCTCACATGATAATAAATATAACGTTTCCCTTGCTCCAAAATACGGACATCGTTATTATCAATGATGAGTGTCTACTAATAACGAAACTGTTTAAACTATCTGTTACGAAAAGTATTGTTTATTAAATGAAATTCTATTTTTTATTCATTTCTTAACTTATAACTTTAAACTAGCAATTCTTGTATATATATATATATACAAGACATACTAAATATTTACATGTCTCTATACATGATTTTTCATAAGCGTATCAGATCGAATTATGCTTAGGGCTTCCACGCATTGTAAAAAAAAACACGGCGAGATTTTTAGGTATTTTTTTATAAGTGGCATTATATGAACAGAATAGAAGTGAAAAAAAATCCTAGTTTATGTAAGGATAAATGGATAAATATTATCAATTAAAATCGATTCAAATAAAACTTTATAGCAATGAAAAGCACTTTTTAAAAATTGTCGTATATATTTTGCAACCATCAATTTTTCTTATATGTTGTTGTATTACAGCAATATAGAAAAGGACATTTGATGGAAAAAATTCAGATCAGTTGCAAATCAACAGAGCCAGAATAAAGGTGATATTTCTTCTCTTTTTTTTACCTGTGACCTTTCAGCAGTTATGATCTTTGTACTTCCAAAAAGTTTAACCCTTTCCACTTGGATGATGCTTCTCACTCACCATCGGTGCATCATTTTGTCATTTTATTTACTTATCTTTCAATTTTCATTTGTTATAAACGTCTACAGAATGATAAAAAGATGTGAATTAATTTTTCAGGAAAATTCGACTTAAAGCAGTTGTATGTTTTTTTTTCGGAACAATAAACAATCCCTTGCATTAGTTGAATAATTATGCATCGGACTGCTTTTCAAGGTGTAAAAGGCTAACTATCATATAAAATGAACTTCCAGGATTTTGTAAGATCGGCCGCCTGTAAGGAAAACCTGAAAAATCATTTTGTTACTTGCTTTTTGTTCTTTTAAAAGTGTTACTAAAACTGCAGGATTTTATTTAGGTTCTTGCTAAATTGCTTAATTGTTAAATACACTCGACTCTGAAAACTAACTAGACTGGAATTTTTTAAAACACCAATGAAGGTTTTTTTACTGAGTAATTAATAAAGAAAATATTGAAAAAATGAAATTTGGATTTTAGCATGCTGAAATGATGTTTGCAGGTTGGTATAAAAATCTCTTTATACTTGACTAAAAGTGCAATAGCAACAACAACAACAACAAAATACTTTAAGACCTTTGAAAAAAATTGCGAAAAAGCACACAACGTAGAAAGAACACGACAGCGATAACTGTTAAATTTCTTTCAAAAGTTAATTTTCTCTCTGCCATCTGAGGGAACTTTTAGTGAAGCCCCCATCAGTTATTTAGCAGTTCCTTTACGGATATGCGCGCGAGCCCAAACCTGAATGGAGAAGGGCAGTTGGTGGTCACTCCTTTCCTTTTCATTCAGGGACGCTGAGAGAAGGATTAGACGTGATCGATTGCCCGTGCCTGCCAGATTAATGATAAGGAACCGGAGTTGAAGGAAGTTACAATGTTGACGCATGGGGAGACTTCTTCCTTGTCATACTGTTTTTAAAACTCAATTTGTCCCCTTTGCTATTCACTAGGATCCTTTTCACAAATGTGACGAGTCAAAGCAGTTTTTTTTCTTCTTCTCCAATGGTTTATTTTCCACTTCTGTGGGATTGATTTCATAAAATGTAAATAGGAAATGTCGCAGGAGATTCATATTGCCCGACCTTTAAATTTATCTTGTAAACAAATAGGTGATTTAGAGATATTCAATAAATGCCAATCTATGTAGAGTTCATCAAAGAAGGCCAATCTGTAATAATTGTAATACACAGTACATTTTCGAGTATCCGATCAAATGTGACGGATGTTCACACGGTATAACAAAAACGTCGGATAAATCAGAGTTCTAAACTCATTTCTTTGCCCATCAATACCAGAAGACAAAGTTTTCTTATCAAATTCACTATTATAAAACATATTTTCTCCTTTCTTTTTGATAGTTATGCCCTCCATTTATCTCGGGCAATTGAATGTGAACACTGCCACGGCCTGGTGAATCATAAAGCAGTTGCCGGTATTATGTTGAATTATAATAGAAGGACCTGTACTGGTAATGTATGCGTGTTTATGTATTACACTGCACGTTTAAAGAATTTATTAGAGAAAAAGTAAGTTAAAGAACATAAATTGCTTTCATATTAACATAAATTTTGTAATGTATCTTAAAATGTAGGAAGCATAAATAAAACATTAACATAAATCTAGGCCTATCTCTTACGGAAATCGACCCAAATTGATTTTATTCTCCGCTGATAATTGATTACATAGATAAGAAAAGGCAATCCTGAGATAAGAGTCAAAATTCACAGTTTTTAGTTTGTGAAAAAGTTCTTAATAGATGACAGGTTTTGAATTTTAGTTCACTTCCAAAGCCTTGGCATTTTTTGGCAATGCAACGCTTAGCCTTCTTCATTTAATTACGATAAAAGAAAATTAGGCCGGATAATATGGAAGCCGGATGAACGTAAACTGGATACTCAGGAATGTATTGTATAAAAGAATTACAGAGAAAAGTCAACAACTAATACTTTAAGGCGACCAGAAACCTTTAAAATGACTTTTTACAATGTTCACTTTAGCAATTTGAAATTTGACAGGCATTAAGAATAACACAATAGCAGATGACACACATAATTGTATTGAATCATATTAATTTATTTATGAGTCAGGGGTTAATATAATATAATACTGATAAATAACGTGATAAATAACGTTAATGAAAAATGTTCCACGCACTCCAAATTTGCTTGAAAGAATTCCAATTTTTATTATTGATTACTCTAACCCCCTTTGAAACAAAAGTTGAGATTAATCTTTAAGTTTGAGTACAAAATATCAAAATTAACCAATGTAATAACTCAAAACTATTTACAAAGTTTTTTTTTTTAAATCAGTTTTAAAGTATTATATCGGTTAATTTTGATATTTCATATTCAAGCTTAAAGATTAATCCCAACTTTTGTTCAAATGGGATAGAGTAATCACTAATAAAAATTGGAATTCTTTCAAAAAAATTTGGAGTGCGTGGAAAGTTTTTCATTAACGTTATTTATTACTAGTATTATATTACATTCACCCCACTAACTCATAAATAAATTAATATAATGCTTTAAAATTTTGTGTGTCATCTCCTATGGTGTTACTCTTAATGTTTGTAAAATGTCGAATTGTTAAGGTGAAAATTGCAAAAAGTCATTCTAAAAGTCTCTGGTCGCCTTAAAATAAAGATTTTTCCCGAAAATGAAATGTCTTACTTTTAAGTAAAATATTGCTTAGACGAAAATTGCGCATTCTAATCCTTGCTCAATAGTTTATATAAAAACCTGTAGACTTTGTCCTGCACTTCTAGTTGGAAAAATGACCTAGTGACATTAAAAATTCAATTTTGTGTTACTAGAATTAATAATGTGAAGCTGAATTTTTTTTTGTCCAAATGTCTGTTTTGTTCTCGGTTCTATTATAAAAGTAAATTCTTAGTAAGATAACTTCATATAGTAGCATTTTAAAAAATCAATCTTACTGAGATATCATATAAATTTTTGCTATTCTGTACAATGGTAGTAAAATGCATTTATTTAGGCTTATTTATTTCGGTTAGTACAAAAAAATTTGTGAACTAAAAAGTTTGATTATGAATCAAACCATAATAATCAAAAAACCTTTTTTTTTTTAAATTAAAAGGATTTAAATATTTTTTTTAGTAAAAGCTTTTGAATGTCTTTATAGAAACATCAACACTACAAAAAAAACAATAATAAAATTCCATCTTCTGAAAAGATATTTCTGGATACTTTTTGATTCCGGATATGAATATCGCGTGCGGTTGTATTGGCAAAACATTAAAAAAAATTTCTGCCACGTATTTTAAGTGGCATCATTTTGAGGATAAATAATAAAAAAACCACTCTTTTTTTACATTCGCTGTTTTTGAACGGCTGAATAGAAATTGCATAATTTGATTTGTGTTTTCTAAATATTTATACATATAATACTCCTTTTAAACTGTCCAACTCATATCCAATTCTCCAAAAATGGAATTTCTCAAATTGCTTTCAACTTTTTTGAATAAAGAGAGTTTTCAAAAATATTTTAATTCTCTTTCTAACTGGCTCATCAGGAATTTTTGATGACATTTTAGGAGGTTATTCGACATACACCTGTTTAATTTAGACCATGACCAAATTGAAATATTTTGCGTTTATCACGATTCGACCAGATATTCAAGGAAAACTAGATTTATTTCTTCGGTATTGGTTATACTAATTTATTTAAATTATTCTCTATAATTTTTTTCATAGAGCTTTCAAAGCATGCATCTAGTAAGCTAGATTAAAAAAAGACATTAGAAAATGAGAAAAAATTTACTTATTTATGTATTGCTTGCATAAATTTGACCATTTTTTATAAAAGTAAAATATTTAAAAGCAACAACAAATTAATTAAAAAAGCAGATATAAATAAATATTTTTAAAGACTGTTTAAAAAGTCCTTGGATGAAAAGTTCGATATATAAGTCTTAGTAGAAGAAAGGACTTCATAATAACGGAAAAATTTAATTAATATGCAAAAAAATTAAGCTTTAAAAAATACTATCAAATATCTTAATCTTTATTGAAATGGGAAAAGAAAAGACAATTGATGAGTCATCGTAATTACTATTTATTACAACTTAATGCACTAACATGGATTAGATAGCGTGCCTTCTGAATATAAAATAGTGAGACAATAATTTTATGTCTTCCCACGTACTTTTGTGGATTTACGAATAACGATCTTCCCACTGTGATGTCAATTATTTGCTTCATTGAAATCGCTTAATTTTCTCATTCATTCTACGGACAATTCTAACATTCATTCCACGGATGTTTTTTTTTATTTTATTTAACGGAAATTAATGCTCAAAAGATTTTTGATTGAATCTGGAACTAATACAATTCGCTTTCGAGAGCCATTTTTTATAAAATAATTGTTTTAGTTAAAGAAGTAAATTTTATGAGAGAACATGATGTTGTTTTGGTCATTAAGTTTTGATATCTCTGAAATTTACGGGCAAAAATTATTTTTACCTGCTTTTATCAATGTTGCATTGTTATTATGTATGCTTCTTTGAAAGCATACGCCTTTTTAAAAGGTTGGCCTGCTTTTAATAGTATTGCTTTATTATTACGTATGCTTTTTTTGATAGCAGATGCATTATTAAAAGGCAGACGAAGAACGATGACATCATAGCTGTTTTTTAATCTCAAAATCAGTTGAGCTCCAAAACTTTGTTTACCAACTAGTAACATTAAAAATGAAAGTTTTAAAAAATTACCATTATATATGCAAAGAGAGAGAGAGAGACCGTTAGAGAAGTTTATTGATTGTTTCAAATCAGTTTAAATTGGTAAATGATTTAAATTAATTAAGATAAATAATGATTTAAAAAGAATAATTGTTCCCACATGATAACTTGAAATTTACAATCAAAGATTTTATTTTTTTAAATAAATTTTAGTTTCATTATTTTCTTTTCCACCAAATTTTTGAAAAATGCTCGCATGAAATTTTAATAATATAAAAATATATAAATAATATAAAAAGTGGCAACATTTAAAAGGGATATAAAAATTTCCTTGTATCCGATACCAAGATTACATGTTGACTGATGAAAGCCGTTACTCAATTGTTAACTTATAATGAAGATGAAAAATTTCATGTACAATTATATCTTGTACTATAATACGAGGAATGGTTGTCAAGTCGAAAATCGCCCCAGAATTAATAAACTCCGGTAAACTTGGGGGTCTGGGGTTTTTGGCCACGAGGAATCGATTGGCGCCGGTTTTGAAGCGCTACGGTTGAGCAGTTTGGAGTTACAGATAGGAAATTTTCAAACTTTATTAGTTCGCCATAATGGCTACTTAAATTTTCAAGTGGTAACGTGCTGCCATCTATAGCCAATATGCCATCTATATCAATATTCATATATATATATATATATATATATATATATTTCATTTCATGCAGACACGTGATGAAAATTGCATTTTTATATGTTTAATGCGCAATAATAATTTATTTTTTTTAAATTTGAGTTTTTGTCAATCTGATGGCAACATATTAATAAGATAATTTTTTCCCTTTTACTCGCAACGCATGCTTGGAGCTTAAGTTCTACGCATGCTTGGAGCTAAATAGTTCCCTTTCTAAACTCTAACTTTGTTTAGAATAGTTTACAATGGTGCACTTTGACCGGTTATTTGTTCACCAATGGTTTCACAAATTTTCTTATGGCATGTATTATTTTGATAAATCACAATTGAAAATTTAAATATTCGAGTTAGCTTCGATGCCTGTTTTCTCCGAGCGGAGCTCGGTCACCCGCTGGTTTTAGCTTATGTGAGAATTTACTCTTTCAACTTACTTGTACTATCCTTTTCATTTGTAATGAGCAAAGTTATCAGCAAAAACCAGATTGAAGTTTTTTTAATCTAGAAACTTTAAATAAGAGCATTCACATCAAGATTTCTTAAAATTGAGGCTAAAATTGAAAAATGTTTGTGAGATTTCTCGCCAAATATAATGATGGCATTTTTTATTGCAACTTTAAAAATAATTCATTAGAAGTTTTTAGTATACACCCAGGATAACAGACTTTTAGAGCATATATGGACAATTCGCAAGATTTTAATGTAATTAGCGAGAAGCGTAATTTAATCTTAAGTCTTACCACGATTATTTATCTAACAACTTGATTTCTTATATATTTTTTCTTTGTGAATGAATGCCCTCTTTTTTTGATATGGCGAAGTAACTTCAAACATTTTTAATAATATTTTACTGCTCCATTAATTAGCAAAGCGAAGCGTTTTATTCAGTTGAAAAAAATACCCAATGAATGAAATTTGTACGATATTTTGTTTATATTTGACTACTGCCATTCAACAATTAGTAATAAAGCAGATTGCTGTGCCACATACGTTATCGGTATACATACGCATGTATTTCTCTTTGAGATTCATTTCCGACTTTAGAAATATTAATTACTCAAATATTTGCACATTTAGTTTTATTGGTTTGATGACAAAAAACCATTTTCTCTCCTATATATATATATATATATATATATATATACATATAATTAAGTAGAGAAAGGAAGAAAAATAGAGAAATCTCTTGATTGCTTCAAACTGGTTTAAAATACTTAATGACTTAGATTAATTAAGACAAATAATGACATAAAATAATAATGTTCTCACATGATAACTGGAAATTTAAAATTGCAAAATTCATTTTTTAAAAATTTTATTTTGTGTTTACGTTTATTTGTTTTTTCTGCTACTGTATCACTATTTGTTAAGATTCCTTTTCAATAAGTAGTTCCGATTTGAGTATTGATGAAATTTCTTTATTTCATTGAAATTTTAGGCCTTTATTTAAACTTTTAATTTTACTTTATATTTGCATTTAAATTAGCGATAAATCCCTTAATTTTTTTGAAATAATTATTAAATAATTTATAATTAAATAAATATAATAATAATAATTAATATATAATTAATAATTAATATAATATATATAATAATATAAATATAATATAATGATAATAAAATATAATAATAATTATTATTAAATAAATATTATGCACTATGCGTTTAATGACATATATAATGTCATAGGAATTTAATACATTATTTAAGGCTACGCCATTAATGCCATTATTATGAAACTAATGTCAGATGTATATTATATATGCATTTAATGGCATTAAATAACAATGCATATAATGATAGCGAATGCGTCATATAGAATGAAATATTTATAAATGTAAATTAATTGTATAATGAATCATTTTCAAAAAAATCTAGTTTGTTATGTATAGCCTTATCTCTTTTGAATTAATCCTATCATTTTTTGTTTCTGTTTAAATGAAACGCAAAAGAAAAATACTGAATCCAAAATCGCGACTCGATTTCAAAGAAAAGTAAAATCTCTTGCATGACCTGAAGTACCTCTGAACATTTTGAAAATAGTTAAGCTTCCCGACTGCTAATGGAGGCTTCATTTTTAAATGAGGTCTCTGAAATATACAAAGGCTGCATCGTTTATGGACTATCTATCTCAGTATCATAATCATGAACTATTAAAAAGCATTTGTTCCGAAATGATTAATGGTTGGTACCAGAATTAAAAAGTTGCCCCAAAAAATAATGATCATTTTTAACTTTAAGCAAAAAAGAAAGAAACATTCTTTGAGGTTATTATCGCTCTAAGGTGAAATGCAATTTAAAGTATCCCGAGAGAATAATGCGTTTGGGTTGTATGTAGATTTTTTTATGTCAATTAATATTGTTTTAACTAGCGATAATAAAATATCTCCCAATAAAAATGTTTAATATAAAATAATAATAGATAAATAAATTATATCTGATTTATCTCTTGAGTTTTTTTCGGAACTGCAAATAGGTAAATTTATCTATATCGGGTGTTAAGCTTGCTATAAATTAGTTGCTTAAATTTTTATAATGCTCAAAACAAATAGTATTAACTGTGATTAGTTATTTTATAGGAGAATAATTTTAAATAAATTTGATTGGTTCTTGCAGACTGCGATTGATTAATTTATAGATATGTTTTTACTTTTACATATACGCAGTATACAAAAAAAAATGTAATTGTCAAAATTTGAACTTGAGATCCTAACAAATGCTCATGTTATCTAAAATCCTAAAAGAACATTTGTTGCAATTATTTCCATTCCTGAACACGATAGCTGGATGATTGAACTTTAGTATATATATGCTACAAATTTGTAGATTTTTATTGAAATTTGAACGAAATCCATTCAGAGGAAATCTACGTATCCTGCAATTGTAATAAAAGTCGACACGATAACCATTAAATGAAAAGCGCAGGATGGATTAAATTTGGCGCATTGATTTAATATCTTAATATACTCAAGCTTCACATTTTGACAGAATTCTATGTAAGGGTTGTTCGTTTATCGGTTAATACTTTTCTAAGCAATCAAATGCTGTAATTCAAAAAATCTAATGATTTAAATGTAAGTAAATATGATTTTGTAACTGTAATTGTAGTTTTGTACCAAATTTGGATTTAAATTGGTAGGAAAAAACGCGTTTAATATGTACGTTCAGGTTTTTTTTACTTGTATTAAAACCCGTGTGCCTCTCAGCGATAGATCGCCAAAGATCAGTGTTAAGTACTGCTCACTAGTAACATGCATTTAAATAATGCATTTCATTTGGAGATGGCGAAAAGGATTCGTAAGTACTTCATGTATGGTGGGTGGATTTAAAATGATAATAATTTTAAATTTTTTTAAGAATGATATTGGACAGTAGCAACAATGGTTGTTATCCCCTGTTTTCAAATGTAGACACCATTTACAACCGTCAAGATACACACAACATCGCAGTTCGAACTTAAAAGCATTTTAATAGTTATTTTTTTCAATTTCTACTATTAGCTCACACTTGTTAATTAATCGATTTTTCCGATTCATTTTGAAGTATTTTCGAATTAAAATAATACAGAATAAAGAAAATTAAATATTTCTTATCTGTATTGCGCTAGCCCAACTGGCGTAGAAAATTGACGCATTTTGTGTTGCCATAATTGGCTTTGAATCCTCAATTAGCTCTGAAAATTTAATGCTAATATAATTGTTTGATCAATTATTTACAGTAACTGTTTTTGTTAGGCCTGGATAGCCTGGTTGTTAGGTCGGTGGATTCGCATCCCTTGGCTGCGAGTTCGAAGCTGCCTGCCGATGATTCTCCATGCGTGGTGGACTTTAAACCTGTCGTGGTCGAAAAGTTTTCCATGTGGAGAGTAATACCACTGAGGGGTACTGGGTCCGAGGTGATCGTTCTCTGTTTCAGATCGTAAATTACGATCTGTGGATGAATGAAGGAAAGGAATGCTTGAATGAATGAATTTCACCCCGTAAAAAGGGCATGTGACGTAGGTGAGCAAGAAATCAGACTGCTGCCCTCTTGTGCTTAGGGGTTATATCCTGAGAAACTACTGCGGCCCCTTTTTCCGTTGTAAAGCGGAACACGACAACAATAATTATAATTATTTAATGAAAAGTAACTAAAATAAAAAAAATTGTAATTACCTAAGTAGGAATTGATTTAAAATAAATTGCTTTTTTATATTACTTGTTCATAATATACAAAAAATTCAATTAATATAAATGTACATCCTTACATATGTAAAAGTTTTCTTTCTTGAATAATTTCATAACAAGCTGAGACATGGCCTTAAGACATTTCTAAAGCTCAAAGAAGGTTCTTTAATGTCCCCAAAAATACCTAATGAGGACAGCAGACATTTACTGAATTCAACTATCAATATTAAGAAGAATAAAAAAGGATTTGATTGATCTCCATTTAGGTCCTTTACTTTATCTCTCTCAGTTACTAAAGTCTCAACCTACCTATTTCAAACTGCTCTGATTTGTATCGTGAATTCCTAATTAGTTTATAAAAAATTATTCTGATGATTTTATGTTAATTGATTAATCGATCATATTATTCAGCTTCATTTTATTGGACAATTTGTATTTTTTCTGGAAGTTTCTTCGGAAAGAAAGATTTCGTTTGGTACCCAAAACAACATTAGTTTTTAGCAAATCAATTTGTTTATGCAATTTCATACTTTTTGAGAAAAAGAAAAAAAATCTTTCCTTTTTTTTATTTGCTTGTGATGGATGAAAGTAAAATTGAAGATGCTTTTGTGTTATATTTATTTTAAATCAAATGAGTTGAAAATAAAATTATGATCTAAGCAAACTACAAATTGACATTTTAAAAATTCAAGAATAGTTTGGTTAAAAATGTAATAGATTTTCAGTAAATATTAATTGCTTTTCAAACTGCTCAATTAAACGTTTTCAAGCATTGGAATAAAAAATATCACTAAATAATTTACTGACTGTGATATCGAAAACTAGATATCAGGTAGATTAAGAAAATATTGATATTAAAATAAGGTTATATTCTTTGTTTTCTTAAGTTAATGTCCTTTTTTGAAGCTGCACGAGAGCTACTTTGGGATGGATATGATTACATTCGGTTAATCAGAAGCCGAAAACGACACTTGAACTGGAGGCCACGTTTTAAAACTTCAACACTACAACAGTTCTGATGTATATGGCCAAAGATGACAAATTTAATGTGGAGAAGGTTTCCAGAAATGATGATCCTCGAAAAAAAATGAATCTTGAAACCAAGGTTCAATGTTAATGGCTCCTTTTAAAATCCATAAACTTTAAATAATCCATTTATTTTTAAATGCAATATCGTCACTATTTTGCCATTTTATTCATTCTCGATGCAAAAAAGGGTTTATTAATAATGTTAAAGTCTTGTTTAGCTTAATTCCGACCGACGAATTTTAAAGAACTTGAATTAATTGAATAACACTTGTAGGATTTATTTTATATTTTACATTATATTTCATTTTTTTTGTAAAGTAAGTCCCAATAAATGAAGAAATAATTTTCAACTGATAAATGAGGAAATAATAACAATATATCGTAATAATTAATTGTAGAAATGGAAAACAACTCCAGTGCAGTTCAAACTATTTCGTGGAGCTAGGATTTATAAAATTGGGTGCCTCTACTTCAAACTTACTGTTTTATTTGTTATTAATACACACATCACAAAATATGTTCATTCAACAAGTTCTATGTTTACGAAAGATATTGTATAATTTACTGTTTTAATATCGAGCCCCTTATAAGTAATTTTCTTTCACTTTTCTGGGAGCCTCAAAGGTTTTCATTGTTTTCCATTTTGACTCAAATGTAGGTAAACAAGACTGGAATTTTTGAAGAAAAAAAACCTTTTATACCTTTTGGGATTAACAGCATTTCTTCAACGTATTCCCAATAGCAGGCGTACTGCCATCAGAAACATCTACTCTAAGGTATGTGTGGATTACATACTATTTAGAAGTTTGATGTGCGAAATACCCTCATACTGAGAATTGGATTTTGTAAAACTAAACCTTAAAACTACTGTATGGTAGTGTACCTAAATTTTGTGAGGAATATCAGCAGACTGAGCTGATATAAATATCTAGTCCGAGATATGTGAGCTTTTCTCAAAGTTACAAGGTCTATTTACGGTGTCCATCTTTCAAATTCCTCAAAATGAGATTTTAAACTGCAAAACAACCCAACCAATTAAATATAAAATAAATGAATAATGATGTTTTTTTGAAAATATTTTCTAGCTAATTGATCTTTTAAAACCTGTAAATCCTAATTTTTGTGAGAAGCATTGTATTGAAAAAGTTGATGTTACAGAGAAAAAAAAAACGTGCTTCACTAAGGATGAAATATTTGCAAAAAGGAACATAAAAACTCTGACCTCAATGTCGACCTTCCACATGTACAGGAAAGAGTTACCATCGAATACGGAAGCAAATCAAAATATTCCTATCTTTTAAGCTCAACGTTATTACCAGACCAAGATCCGATGTTTAAAGAAGCTCACAAGAAAGTGTCCATCACGAATGACCTTTTAAAAAACTTTCTCGCTTGTCTCTAATAAATGTTAATCCTTCTGCATGAAATGTTTGGAAGTTGTGAAAGTGAAAACCACATGTGCCCAGTTTTTAAGTCCCGCGACGGATAGGGATTGGAAGGTTATCATATCATATACACCACTCCTCATGAGGTTGAAAGGATAGGTTCCGCTGTTATAGCAATACGCATGGACAAACCACGTTTACATTTATTATATATTGTGGGTCGGCTTTCTGACACAGAGCTAAGCGGGTCTTCCTCGTGTTCTGCGAGTCCCGGTTCGGGCATGGTTGTTCTGTGCGCTACCTCTGATATGTGTGACTGTGCCCACCTGTAAAAAGGAACTGTGCAAGCAAATGTGGTGTGTGTGTAGCTAAGTTGTACTCTTGGCGCTGCTTCAAAAGCAAGAGGCGCTTCTTTCGGCTTAAAACTTTTGCTGTATCAGCGGGAGGGCTTGTCCATTACGAGCGCCATTAGTAACAACAACAACAACATATTGTGGGAAGTTATAATTGTAGGAAAGGTAGCAATACAATTTTGGATATGATTATATAAATAGTATTCAAAAAACTTAATAGTTTTAAATGGTATAAAAGAATCTTCTGTTCAAAAGAAATAAATTTAGTTTTTTCTTTTCCTTTTTCAGTTTCACATACAATTTATCAAAATCGGTTCAAAATATACTTTTATAATTATTTATTAGGATTTTTTTTAATTTTATGTAAAAGCATTCAAAAGCATCTCATGAGATAAAAATATTAATGGGAAAACCAAGCAACATCAATCAAGCTCTTTCATGAAACTTTTTTGAATTTTTCAGACAAACTAATTCACAGCCTGTATCATCCTTCCAAAAACAAAATGAAGGAAAAAAAAAAAACTGAAAGAAAGAGAGAGAAAAAAAATCTTTTTATGTTGGAATTAATAACGCATTAAATCCCGCAAGGATTTCGCATTGAAAATTTTATGATCCTTTGTTGTTTTGTTCGAGATATTTTTAATGAATAGAAGTAGAATAGAACGAAAACAGTCGCTCCTTTATAGCTCATGATCGGAAGTATATATCTGGGGAAGTCAGAGTACCGTTTTAGCATGTGATCCGCCCCAAAATATCCCGGGCAATTAAAGCCATGCGCACACCGATGCCTCTCTGCTCAAAATACTACAGACATCACGTGTCTTCCAGCGTCTAATGGTTACTGTACACTTTGCTAAGGGGGCGATGCGGGTTGTTTTGAGTTTGGACTCACGTGGGAAAGCATCTATTTGTTATCATCCACATGGTCACAGAATAAGATTTCATCGGAACTACCATGTATCCAATTCAGATTTGTCATAAAAGTATCAATTGAAGTAAAAATTTAAAAACCTATTCATTAAACTAATGTTTTTTCAAGCCATACTTTAGAATATAAGCCAAATATTTCCTCAAATACATTGCTAACTCACAGTGTCATATCTAGGATGGAATAGGTAAGGCGCGTGCCCTCGTTACAATTGATAGGGGGGGAAAATTAAAAAAAAATCAATTAATTGTAAATATAAGAAAATTAGATTTCTAATAAACCTGTATTCTTAACATTAAAAAAATAAAACAGACTGATAGACTTTCCTTAAAGGAAATGAAGGCTTATAAGAAATTTACGGTAATTAGCTTATGACTTAGAGCTTATACTTATTTTAAATGCCAAAACGAACTAAATGTAATGAAACTAATACTGGGAAAACCGTTTTATTTATTTATTTTGTACCAAGAGTAAGAAATAGAGATTTTAAATCTTTTGGATTTACGTGAAAAGAAATAACTTTACTGTTCGATTATCACTAAAGGAAAGGTACGCCCAACATCAATATAGCCAGAGATTGTGTAAATATCAAAAGATCAGCAGTATTAAGAACGATTGATATTTGAAAATTTGGTTATTGCTTTTAAATGCTATGAACTAAAAAAACACATACATAATTTGCCATAAATTTTTTTTTCATACAAATTATAAGCAAAAAAAAAAGCACACACCTTTATAACATGATTTAAGACGATGAAAATGACCAAACTTCAATCGATTTAATTTTACCTTCTCTCAAGGACACAATATTAACTTTACTTCCTTACTTTTAAATTATGTGAAGCAGTTTTGTTGATACTTTCGATCATATAAACATCAAATGCCAAGCTGCAATAGGATTTTGTTTAGCTAACAAAAGCTTGTACTTTCAAACCTCAAAGTTCCAGTGGAAAAAAAAAACTTTCTAAATTAGACAATGATTTCAACGACTCTATGCGATTCTATGACTTATGAATCATAAACACTTTCACATCTTTAAAATGGAGCAAGACGAATTTATAACATTTATGTTTACTAAAGATTACGTTTACTATCATTTCTTATACAAAAAGAATAAAAAGTTTTTTTCCCAATTTCCAGTATACGAAAGCATTACGTTAAAGCATTTTAATCATTTAAAAATTCGATCAAGATTATTTTGACGAATCTCTGTGTTTTAATTTCCAAGATTTAGAAAAACACATTTTCGGAAAGTGTTTGTTCTTCAATGATGAAGATAAATAAATTAAATGAGCTCTGAGCTAGAAAGAAAAAAAATTGATATATGGTCTTCACATCAAATACGTAGATTTTTTTAAAAATCAAATTTTGGGCAAAATATTTTTGAAAGAAGTCTGATTGTGAATATTCAAGTATTAGCTAACGCAATAACTTCAACCTGAAGACAGCTAGAGACATAAAATTTGGTATATGAAATTAATATTGATATAGCAGATACTTAGAGCTAGATCCAACTAGGAGTTGAGCGTCTATAGATCACTACTTTCAGAAGCAAAAAAGCACACACACACACACACACACACACACACACACACACACACACACACATCATAAAACGTTCAAAATGATTTCGTAAAATCTGTTTTAACTAACATTTTCCCCTGAAACATTCTTGTGATACATTTTAAATTCAAAAGTCCTGCATCTATAGCCTCATTATGAAATTATTTGGAATCGTTAAATTATAGCAGCTTCACAATACTTCGTATATTATTAATTCAGTTTAATAATGCTTTCGTTCTCTGCACTCTTCTGTCAAAATTCAGTAGAAAAAAATGAAAGTCACAAAAAGAAGGAGGGAAGATCGCAGCCTTCCTCCTTTTGTTAATTGCGGTTTCAATTCTCGTTATTTTATGTTGATTATGAAAAAGAAAATATTAAGAAAAAAGCTTTAAAAATCAACTTTGAATATCTGGACATAAAATTGATCGATTGTGCCTGAATTTCGATGACTCTTGGTGCAAAATAATTTCATACACGTGATTTTGAAACTCCTCAGTGTTCCTATGTATTGGCTAAATATTCATTCAGCTCCAATTCTTCTAATAATGAAGATAATTTTATGTTTTCTGTATTTTTGTGTGTGCGCTGGCTTGGCGCTATACTGACCAGTTGATATGCAACTAACAAATTTATCATATATATACCTTATCGAGTGAAAATATGAACATCGGAGCTTTTTTTTGAAAATATTGATTAACATTTAAAAAAATTAAAAACTTAGCTGAATATGGAAGTTTTTCTGTGATAACTTCAAAATATATTATTTCATAATTTTTTTAACCGAAATTTTAAAAAATTACTAGTTAATACTAGTTCAATTTTTCTAAAGGTTTGTCAGTTTTAAAAATATTTTTAAAATATAATGTTCATTAATAGATTTCCTTGTTGTCAAAAAAAAATTTCCATCAAAGATTTAATCATGCAATTTTCTTCATTTTTGAAAACTATGGAAGAAGGAAGTTGTTTAATATTTGTATAGTTTACTAGATAAGTAAAAAGGAACTTGCCATACCATGGTTGTTAAAAATAAATAAATCGGACAACTGGATTTTTCAATCGTGCTATGATCTCCCGATTAAGTAAACTTATCCACATAATAAAAAGAACATATATATGTATTTAAATATAATTTTTTAGCAGTTTCATGTTCGAAGTTATATAGAATTATTAATATCGTTTTCATTCCTTCCCGGGCGGCATAATTAATCAAGAAACGAAGGCGAACTGACGTCCGACCACAAGCGATACAAGAGCAGAAAAGTGTAAAAAAAAGTCAAGAAAGAGAAAGTATTTTCCTATGAGATTCTAATAAGTATTTCTTTACATATTTCTATATAGGTAAAGGAAATAATTATAGGGATCTTTTAAAAAGAATTCGCTTGGCTTGACATTTTTTTATCCCTTCACCTGGAGCGGGAGAGCTGCTGATTTAAGATTTTTATAGAGCTTCTGTTGAATTAACTAAATAAAAAAGGTGGAATTGTATCAGGAAATAAGAAAATATTTTAGAATGAACTTAATCTGGGATAAATTAAGATAAAACTTTCGCTAAAGATGGCTGGAATCAAAATATCAACCTTCTTCGCGTATTTCTCTTCAACAAACGAAAATAATGGAAAAAAATTATAACAGTCAATGCTATCTCATTTTCTACTTAAAATAAAAATGAATTTGTGTGCGTGTCGACACTCTACAGAGCAAAATGCTTGCCTTTAAGCTACCTAAACTTGGCACATAATGTTTTGGAGGATAAGAATGCGCAATTCAAATTGGGTATTTTTGAAATTGACAACTGAATGATAAACAGATTCGAATACTATATTAAAATTCCAACACCGTAAAGTGTTATTTATTGATGAAATAAGTAGAAAATTGAAATCGTACTTTGTTTTAAGATCCTAACAGAATATAGAGTAAAATTCAAATTGTTAACAGTTATTGATGTTTTCAACTTAAAGAGCGCTATAATGGATATGAAGTTTAGTCACTGACTTATGAGAATATGAAAAAAAAATGGAAAATAGGGAAATCTCATGATTTTCCCTATGACTTCAATCGAATCATAATATCTAAAATTTACATGGGGGAAAAACCCAAGAGTCTAGTCTACTTCTGAATAACATTATACATACTTTTGTTTATTTTGCGACTGTAAAAAAAGTTCCAAGGAATTTAAAATTAACTGTAAACAATCATTTTAAGGTAGAGTGTAGATAATTAAAATTAAAATAAAAACATCCTCTCAATAAACAAGAGGGCAAATTTAGATTCTTTATCATCTTAGGTACTGCTTTCGAATTCTTTGCGAAGAAAAAAGTAGGAATGGTGTCCACAAAACATTCTTGCATTAACTTTAATTCCTCTCCCCCCCCATCGTTCCTGCGGTTCTGTGTCATTTGCGCTCAATCCCATTAGAGCTAACTCATTAGAGGGTGTCATTTGCGCTCAAGCCTTAAAAAGGGTACCACATTATAACTTTTATCTTTGTATGTAAAATTTGGCGATTTTAAAATGTGCGCCATATGGTAATCAATCATCGTCACAGTGAGAATGACACTCCATATCTCTGATAACGTTAAAAGGCTGCCGTGGGAAAAATGCTAATGACCGTTACCGCGCTTCAAACAATTGATAAAAGTAATAAGTAGAGTGAGCGAACTTTACTTTAAAAATTTACTGTAAAGGAACATGTTCATAATTTTCCTACACTGAAGACATTTATAAAAATTATAATTTTGATGCACGTAATACAAATTTAATCTATCAAAGTGAACTATATTTTTTTAGTTTTAGGAGGATTTTATCTTTTTATGTCTTAAAGTTTAATTTTATTTAACAAAATGAAAAAAAACATAAAAAGTGTTTTTTAATTCAAATTTAAATGGATATCAATAATGTTTAGTTCTTTCAATATGTATGTATGCTTTTATGTATATATATTCTACAAACGGATACTTGAACGGATACTTGCTAATGTACTTTTTTACGTTAAAGTTGTTCAAATAAGTTATATTTT
>JAOUZG010025245.1:3636239-3656597 GCA_026289955.1 Argiope argentata | reverse complement strand
TAATAAATCTTGTTAAATCATCAGTCAGTTTTGATCATATATATCAACTAATATCGATTAAATATGTCTTTAGTATACAATTATCCTCATCTGAAACAAGGACAATTTTGGCAGCTTTGATTTCAATGTTAGTATTATAATTCTTTCTTAGTTAATAATTCTTGTTAAACCATCAGTCAGTTTTGACCATATATATCATTATATTAGAAGAAGATAAGTCATCGACGCCTATTTTCAAAACCAATTACTTGATGTGTAACAAAATTCAGACTGATTTCGTTTACTTTAAATTCAGCAATGCTCGAAAAAGTCACAGGAAGGTATTGATCTTAAAATCAATATACCTATAAATGAAGTATTAATGAACTCTAGCATCTTTAACCAGAGTTACAAATCCTAAAAATTTTAAGAAGCATATAATAAATAAAATACAACTAATAAACATTTTGACCACATAGTGTGGTTTTTAATCTTCATTAATTATAAATAATTATTAGTTTGAGATAGTAAAGCTACAACAGATGACGTCAAAAAAATGAAATGATTGATAAAAGTTTTTGTAAAAAAGAATGATTTACTCTTAAAACAAATTAAAACATATCGCAGTGTTTTGGTATGGTAATTAATTATTATTCTAGCAAATTAATTATTGTAGCAAATTAGTTTAATCGAATATGACTTAACAAATTGCTTTTCTTGTAAAAAAAAACTCAGTTACAGCACTATTTTAATAAACTGTTATTATTTAAGACGACCAAGTACCTTTAAAATGACTTTTTGCCATTTCCACCTAAGCAATTTGAAATTTTACAGGCATTAAGAGTAACACTATAGGAGATGACACACAAAATTTTAAAGCATTAAATTAATTTATTTATGAGTTTGGGGGGGGGTAATATAATATAATATTAGCGATAAATAACGTTAGTGAAAAATGTTCCAGGGGCTCCAAATTTGTTTGAAAGATTTCCAATTAATATTATTACTTACTCTAACTCTTTTGAAACAAAAGTTGGGATTAATCTTGAAGTTCGAGTAAGAAATATCAAAGTTAACCCATATAATAACTCAAAACTATTGACTTAAAAAAAAGTTTAAGTAGTTTTGAGTTATTACATTGGTTAATTTTGATATTTCGTACTCAAACTTAAAGATTACTTGAAAAAATGTCCTTTCACAAAGTTAAACTTTGTAAATCTTTAGCCTTACGGCAGTCTTAAATCTCAGAACAGCAGTCGTTTTTTTTTTCCTTTAGAAATGGCCGCTTATTGATGACTCACTGTAAACCGTTCCATTTGCTGCAGTTTTAGAATACATAGTTTGTCAATCACATTTTGACTGACCTGCTGCACTGAATCGAGTGATGGGTCAAACGTATTTCTTTTTTTCTTCTTCTATAAACCATTGTCTCTATTGCATACTTGTGCCTGGAAGTCGTTGCTATTTCCTATCAATCATTGTCTGCTATTTTCTAGCGTCTGGAAGTTGTTAAGACAGTCTATTTAACTATGCATATTTTGAAGCAGTCTTTTAAAATAATGTGTAATGATTTCAATTTCATTAAATTAATTTAAATGTAATAAAATATCAATTTTCAAAATTTTACTGAGGAAAAGATTTAATCATAAATTCTCTTAATTTATCTAATATCAAGCTTTTAAAACATTTTAGATAATAAAACAAGAAATAATATGACTTAATAATAAATAAAATGAATTTCATTATTATAAAAATATAAACATTTAGCATATTTTTTCAATATCATCAAATACAAATATTTGGTGAGTTCCAAAATAATACAATTTAAATATTTGGCATATTTTTTTCAATATCATATAAAACCCATATTCGATGAATTACAAAATAATACAATTTATATATATGGTATATTTTAAAATTACATAAAACAAATATTCGATGAGCTCCAAAATAATGCAATTTAAACACTTGGTAGATTACAATATAAGCTAAATATTCGTAAATTTCAATTTATTACAAGCACTTGGTACGTTTCAATGTAATACAAATATTCAAGACGTTCGAATATAAGTCATAGATAGACTCTCCGCCCCGCCACGAAGGTACACAGATTAACCCAAAAACTGAATAACCGGATAGCGGCAACGACAACACTGGCAGAAACTGTGGTTGAGTTCTAATAGCCATCACCGGCCCCGGTACAACCCTCCCCGTAGAAAGTACGTCCTTATCGATAGGTGGAGTCTAACACACATCTATTAGGGTAACCTTCAAGGGTGGAGATCCAATTACCATGCCTCATGCACATCTTCATTATGAGGTGCCCCCCTGGGGGTCAACGACGTTCGAATATAATGTAAACGTTCGCAAACTTTCAATGAAAGCATTCTTTAAGATTCAATATAATGCAACTAAGTAAATGTCGAAACAATTCAGCAATACGGTAAAAATCAGTACGTTTCTTTATAATATAGCAATCGGTAAGTTTTAATATAATGTAGAAAATCAGTACGTTTCACTATAATATAGCAATCGGTAAGTTTTAATATAATGTAAAAAATCAGTATGTTTCAATATAATATAGAAATCGCTAAGTTCTAATAAAATGTAAAAAATCAAGAAGTTTCAATATAATATAGAAATCGTTAAGTTCTAATAAAATGTAAAAAATCAAGAAGTTTCAATATAATATAGAAATCGTTAAGTTCTAATAAAATGTAAAAAATCAAGAAGTCTCAATATAATATAGAAATCGTTAAGTTCTAATGTAATGCAAAAATCAGTACGTTTCAAAACAATCTAGAAATTCGGTAAGTTTTAATATAATGTAAAAAATCAGTACGTTTCAATATAATATAGCAATCGGTAAGTTTCAATGAAATATAAATAGTCAGTAAGTTTCAATACAGCATAATATAAACATTGGATTAGTCTTAATACATTGCTTCAATTAATACAATTTCCAATAATTTTTAATTAATTTTAGTTGCTAATGTTCAGAAGTCTACAACGATCTCAGGTCTTTCACTTCCAACGGCAACTTTTCCGAGACCCATCTCAGGGTCATGACCAATAGTTTAAACTCCTTAATTGTGCAGCTTTCTCTGCCATCTAATTAGATGACAAATTCTGTTTTGAAGAGGCCTTGCCCTATCACTACAGATGAGTCCGTGGCGCCGTTGAGATGTTCGTAAATTTCACATCATAATTCGTAAATTATCATGTCTGTGAGCAATTTAATTTAAACTTATTAGCTATGAAATATGATTACACAATGTACGAGTGACACTCGGACACTGTAATTAATGGGTAAAAAAAACCATCGCATTTTGATTATTCTGGTATTTAATGTTTTCTTTTCCTTTATTTCACGTATTTATTTATTTACAAAGCACCTTTGGATATTGATTTGCCAGTAGTATCAATAAACAAATTAATTTCAGGATTCACTCAACAGAGGAAGAGTTTGTCTAATGGAATCGAATTCCGTTTCATTATAGTGCTCGTAAATGTCAGGCTAATTATTCTCAAATTGCTTGTTGACTTTCGTGGTTATGTAATTTCACCTTCTGATTTGTCATATAAACGGTTTAAATTCCACTGCAATTCCAATTTACTACTAAAAACTAATTAAATTTTTGTAAAAAAATTAAACTCGGTTTCAAAGAATATTATTAAAAAAGATGATTTTTAAAGAAAGTTTAGAATGGTGTTTAGAATAAGTATGTACTACAATAATTTTGTGTAAATGGTCGAAAATTTCGAAAAAAACTTTTGCTAAGTTTTTAATTAAAGGCAATTCCAATTTAATTTTTAAAAATATCACTTCGAAATGCACATTCTCGCCTTTTAAATTACAAAATTTGTACCAAAGTTGGTACATCTAAATCTAAGGATCTGTAGTGACGAAGATGGGGGGGGGGATTATAGATGCATTGTGCGTTCTTTTTCTGGTAGAGGGGCTATTTTGAAGTTGGAACATTTGTTCATTTATATTATTATTTTTAATTTGATATAATTAAGGGGTTAAATTGTAATTCTATGATTAAGGTACCATTTACATTTGCTAATTTGTTAATGATGGAAGGGGGGGGGGTAGATTATGTCCCGCGTCTTAACCGCCCTTTCTACGTCACTGATGGTCTGTTCTATGGAACATTGACAAACTTCCTTTTATAATTATGAACTGATTTTTTTAAGGTGATTCTCAGATTATTCGAAGCTTTTAGCTTCAGTTTACAGAATGATAATTTAAAAAATGCATAAATGCGGAGGATTTTATGGAATATTAAAATTTTCTTCATTTTAATTAATATTTATTAGATAATCAAGTCGCACTGTTTAGTCCCATTTTTTCAAAAAATTAATTTTTTTCTAAGCTTATTTCTTCTGGATTTATATAATTTAAGCTTCATTCGCAATAATCTTTACAATACCAGTTTGTATTGCGCAATAGGGTGCCAATATGGACAAGAAGAATAAAGTTAAAAGCCTGTTTAGGAATTTCAGTCGTTGAATCATTTCTTTTCCCCGCCACCATATTCTTTCTTATACATAAAATACAAATATTGTGACGTTAAGGAAGTTCATTGTTCGACGTGTGCTATTGTTTCTCTTTCTGTTCTGAAGCACCGCGAGTCCTCGCATTTCTACTAAGGGAATAATATAGTCCTTTTCGTTGTAAACATTACAAAAGTAATTAATGAAAATAAAAGGAACGCTTAAATGATTAATGAATGCATTAAATGACGAATCGTAGGGATTGAATATCAATGTGAGACGGAGTAAATTGCATGAATTTATATTGAAATGTGCATACATATATCGTATTATTATCTTGGAATAAAATGAAACTTATTATTTCAACTAAGTGAACGTAATGAATTTTATTATTTCTACTAAGTGAGTTATTTTCTTTTCAAATCTTATCAAAATAAACAAATAAAATAAAAATATACCCGTATAGTCTAATATAAAACGGCAATTTTGCCCTTGGAATTTGTATTGAATTCCACAAGTGTATTTAGTATAATTATCTTAGAGTAACATGCATCATATTATTTTACTAAGTAAATGATGCTGCACTTTTCTTTGGAAGCCTTACAAAGGCAATTTAAAATATAAAAACAATGTTTCTATAATCTAACAAATTTCGATAATTTTATGCTTGAATGTATAAGGTCTTTTATTGTAGAGACGAGTAAGACAAATTAAAATTTGTGAATAAATTCTATACATTGTTTTTATTAGTGTGCATTATATTACTACCTTAGAGCAATGTACATTTTAGTATTTATTACAAGTGAACAATGTATCTCATTTTTTTTACTGTGACTTATGGCACTTGCCTATGGACAAGCCTCCCGCTGATACAACAGCAGATTTAAGCCGAAAGGAGCGTCTCTTGTTTTTGAAGTAACGCCAACTAGGGCCAAGAGTACGATTTAGCTACACACTCACCACATTTGCTTGCACAACACCTTTTTACAGGGGGGCACAGTTACACATCTCACAGATAGCACACCGAAGAACAATCATGCCCAAACCGGGAATCGAACCTGGGACTACCCGAACATGAGGAAGACACTCTACCTCTGTGGCAGAAAGAAATCACATTTTTTTTTGTAAATAATATAAACGCAGTTAGAGAAAGTAAAAAGATATTCAATAAATCTAATAAGTATTGAAATTTTACTTTAAAAAATACAATTGTTTTTATAGAAAGGATGAACTATTACTTTAAGACGAAGCACAAATTCATGTATATGTTTTGAAATAAACAAATAAATCCTGCAACGCTGTAAATTCTTGTATAATGCTTTTCTTTGAAAACCAAAAAGACGTAATTAAATGAAACTAAAGAGATACTTGTATAATCTAGATAACTATCTACAATTGAGAACCTAATCATTTTAACAATATAGTTATCGATAATTAGTTTTAATAGAAGAAACAAAATTTGGGAATTTATATTGATGTGAACAAACTAATAATGTTCTTTTAACTTGGTATAGCTTGAATTCTGTATTTCTACTAAGTGAACAGCAATATAGAACCTTGCAAACCTCATAAAAGTGATAAGAAACAACGAAGAGATCATTGTATCTTCTAGATAATTAATTAAAATGTAATTATTTTTTAAAAAAAATAAAAGATAAAGTATCACTTTTCTATGAAGGACATTTTTGAGAATTTGTTTTTGCATTTTGCACACTTTTTTTGTTTACTAAGTACATTTTCCATTTTCTGTATTGAAATGAATATGCATTTTGTTTTATATGTGAAGTTGTACACATGAATATATTAAGTACATTTTTAAATGAAAATAATTACTTGTTTTAAAATTCATCAGATACGTTTGAAATTATTTTTAAAAAATCAAAAAAGAGATATTTTTCATAATTTTGATATTCACACGCTTTTGAACGATAATTCATTCTTTCGTTGTAGTTGAAATTTGGCATTATATAGAAGAAAAGGCTTGAGATTTAAGTTTTTTTCTTTAAAAAACTAAAAACTTTCTTCTGCCCTTTTGGCTGTTATCTCTGTTAAGTATATTTTTAATTTCCTCTAATTCCGTCTCAACATTATTTTAATTCGAATCGATGTTTTCAATGATTCAAGACTTAAATTGCATTAATATTGAATTGGTCAATACATATACACATACAATATTTTGTCCATAAATAATATTTTGATAGTAAAGTAATTTAGGAACTTGAAAACTGAACAAAAAGAGTCATTTATATTAATACCTTTAGTTTATAAGCTGCTCATTTAACGCATAAACCAATTAAACAGTGTAGTTCTTCCTTTTCATTCATTGACACTACTAAGAAACGATATTTCCATTTGGTTTTTGAAAATAATAGAGAAATTTCAATTTTGGGACTTAAAGCCATAGAAATAATAGTCTTCTGTCTTAATAGGATAAAATACGGAGAATCATATTTTATGAAGACTATCGTGGATTCACTAAATTTGGCAGATTAAAAAAACGAAAGATTCGAAATTTTCTACCAACCTATTCCAAAATTAGATAGATTTATGCCAACAATTTTGGAATATATTATTGCAGAAAAACTGTTTTTCAAAAAATTTAGAATAATAATAATAATAATAATAATAACAAAAACTGATTTCTTTTGGGGGACACTGATTTTATTTTCGTATTTTTGTTGGTTAATAAATTTTTTAAAAGTGCTTTTTAACAGCACTACTTGTCTTCTTTCAACTATTGGTTTAGCGCTTAACCTTAGTCTTAGGATATTAAAAACATTTTTTGTGCCTGCGTTTTTGCACGTTTTGGACGTCGTACAATTACGAATACATCTAAAATTAAAATAAAAACAGGCTTATAAATCCTAGAACTTTATTATGCTACAATATTTTAAACTAAAAGATCAAATCTCTTTATTTTTTAAAGGGTTTATTGCCCTTTATTTATCAGACACAATTTTTTTAAAAAAAATACAGTTTTTATTAAAGAATTCGTTTATTTTTCATAAAGTTTCTATCTTTGCGATAGATGCGATGGATATGTAAGTTTATGGTAAGTACGTTATTTTTTAGCATCTAATACATTTCATTGAACTATTTATTTTTTATCAGCATTTTGAAAATGCAATAAACAAAATCAAATAAATCTATACAAATAATCAAATAAATAAATGTAATTGTATTTCTTGCGCAATAAATGTAAACGACGCTCCAATAAACGTTGCTTTTGCAACAATAATATTAACAATTTATTTCTTTTGTGATTACCTCATATGGATATGATGATTCTATTTTGTTCAGATTGATTTTCAAAAGAGTTTTCAGATGCGATTCCTTTGATTACTTCATAAAGACATATTCTGGTTATTCGAATTCGTTTAGACTGATACTCAAATGGATTTTAATCTGCAATTTTTTGGATTTTCCAAAATTTACTTGTATAATAGCGTAATAAGGACGTCAGAATCATTTTCCTAGTTTTTAACTGACCTCAAAGTGGTGCAAGCGGGTAGCTTCTGGAAACAATGGAAAATTCTACGTTGCGGTGTGAACAGTGAACTTTCAGACTTTTTACGTAAAGACGTAAGGTTGTTGTAATATTGCGTCATTCAGTAAATTTAAATAAAGGCTCTCAAGGCATTTATTTAAAGGTCTTATTTGTGTGTATTGCAATATATTAGTTTTATTGAAAAACTAAAACTAATGATAGACTCAAATTAAAGACATTTTTACTTTGAAATAAGAACGAATTTTACTGCAAAACTAATATTTACTATAAATTGAATTTTTAAAAAAGATTAAAATAAAATCTGCTATGCATATTTCAATGTATCATGTCAGAACATCATTTATTGAACGGCCAAGCCCCACGTGCTCGTGCAAGTTAAATGATATTTTTATTCATTTTAATGATTTCATTGAATGAGTCACTTTAGTATTGCAAACGATCCAAAAAAACTTTGTCTGGCATTGATTGTTTAAAAAAATATCACCTTTCCTATTTATTTCATTTTATATAATCCCGTGTTCAAAACGACATTTTCTAGGTTTTATTGGCTGTAGTAATGAAAATATTTATTTTAAGTCTGATTTTTTGTAAAGGCAATGGCAACGCATTATTAAAAGCTGATTTTTTGAGATGCTCGTGCAGATAATAAAATTTTTATTTTTCTCCTACGGGTTTTTTTTGATGCCATAAACCTCATCCCAAAACAACATCATGATCTGACATGTGAAAAAAAAACTTATGCCCAATCATTAGACTTACCAATGCAATTAAATGACCAGATAATAGTATGATTACTGCAAATCCCGCTATACACTTTCCCCCTTTCTTTTTATGACGTCACATACGTGAAACGTTTGTGTGAATGTATGTTCAGCCATCAGCGATAGGACTGTTAATCGGCTTCTGGCGATTATTTTACTCTTTAGGGAAACGTAGATTTTTCTTATTTACTTTGTAACATTTATGTTCTTAACGGGACCCTGAAAGCTTTATAGATTTTAATAATCAGGGATTTGCTTATATTAAAGAAATATTATAATATGAATTTGAAAAAAAACAACAACAGAAGAATTTTTCGAACATTTAACAATGCATTGAATGCGGTTATTCGAATCTGATCCGAGTGGATTAATATGTAAAAATAATAAGTATAACATTATTTCTATTTCATTATCTTTTCCTGTTTATCTAGAAAATGTTTAATCACTAATTATCTTATTCTTGAAGATTTTTATCAAATTTATACGTGTATATTTCTGTTGAAACTCTGTCTACGTATCCCACCCTATATTCCTCTAGCCTAGATAGCATTAAAAAAATCACATCTCTATACATCAAAAAATCCTAAAATACTCAACATGTATTTTTTTCTTGCACAAAATTTATTGCATCGTTCATAAACGTTGCAATTTTATGCCCTTATTCTGAAGAAATGAAGAACGATTTTACAACGACAACTTTTCCCAGACGGTGACGAAATCGATTTTTCAACTGACTGCAGTAGTTATTGTTAATATTTCACGAAAAGGCTGAAGTAATGCTCTTATTTTTCTTCCCAGTATAAAATTTGAAGGATTTTTACTTGAGAGCAAGTGTTCCAAAGGAAAAGTCCTAATATACAGAATTATTTCCACTTAAAAAACTATAGTCTAATCGCCTTTCTTTCCCAATTTTATTTATTGTGGATTGCCCACTTTCCTTACTTTCTCTAAGAAAAAATATCATAATTAATAAATTAAATTTGGTTGTAACAACACTTGGAGCTTCAAAACAATAATTTTTATACCAATTTATCTTTTTTAAAAAATTTTATTTATAATTTCTACTTTTCATACGACTAACCAGACGTAAGTCCGTAAATATGGATCTTTAGTAAGAGTTCTCACTAATTTTGTGATAAAGCACCTGGAATGAGATGCAAAACTCTGTAAAATTTGAAATGAATCAATATTTAAATAAAAAATTAAACTGATTTTAAATTATTAAAGAATAAAATGAAATCTGCTATGCATATTTCAATGTATCATGTCAGAACATCATTTCTTGAACGGTCAATCACCACGTGCTCGTGCGAGTTAAATTATATTATACTTTTATTCATTTTAATTGTTTCGTTGAATGAGTCACTTTAGTATTGCAAACGATCCTAAACACTTTGCCTCGCATTTATTGTTTAAAGAAATACATAACATTTCCTGTTTATTTCCTTTCATATAATCACGTATTCAAAATGACATTTTTCTATGCTTTATTTCCTGTAGAAATTAACTTATTTTTTAAAATATCAGAGCTGCTGTAAAGGTGATCGCTACAAGTTATAAAAAGCTGATTTTTTGAGATGCTCGTGCAGAAAAGGAAATTTTTATTTTTTGTCTACAGAAGTTTTAATTTTTCACCAACGGATTTTTGTTTGCGCCACAAACATTAATCCTAAAACAACATCATGGTCTGACATGATAATAAATATTCAAATAAATAAAAAAAAAGATGTTAAAAACAAAATACGCTTAAAAGCGGTACCAGAAAATAGTTCAAAGATTCATAACAATTTAATTTTATTCGTATATGCCTAAAAATATGACATATTTTTCTACTTTTAGTTTTTAAGTTGTTAAATTTTTCGTAAAAAGATTTGTATTGTATGAATATGTATTTGAGGAGAACCAGTCGACCGTAGCTGTCATATTGTTTGGGATGTGGCTGTTTCGATGCGGCTTGATGCTTTTTCATATGGCTTCAGTTTCAGAAAGTTAACCATGAAAATATAGTTAGTCTAATTTCCAACTGAATGGACTCCCAACAGCAAAATTCCTCAAAACTAATAACTTGCCACCTTTTCTTGGTATGCTAGCATAATTGAAACTTTGTCATCTCTCTGCATTGGTTGCAGATGGAAATCGAAATAAGTATTTTTCATCTTTTTAAGCTCTATTTCCAATGATCTAGATTTTCTAATATGTGGATTTGTGTTATAGAAATTCTTACGGATGCAAAAAAACTATATTAAAAAAATAAATTTGAGAATATGTATCGTCTTTCTGCATCGATACAAAATAATAACTAAAATACCTTTTCCTATTCACTTCTTTCTGTTTCTAGCTTGAGTTCATCAAATTTCTATATCCTATAACTTCAGGTAAGAGAATTTCTTAAGAATACAAAATTCTTATAAGGAATGTTTTGCTATGTAATCCTTATAAAAATTTTCCTTATAAAATGGAAACAATGTAAATAACAAATCACTATATCCCTACTCAGACCCTATAAGGCAGACGGATAAAACTGAATGACGGGACTACCATGGCATCCTTACAGGTGGGAACTGTGGTCGAATCCTAAGGGCCATCACCGATAACGGTACAACCTTTCCTATAGAAAGTACGTCTCGTCATCGATGGAAGGTAGCCGAACACTAACTCGTTTTGAAACTAACGGGAAAAAAATTACTAACATATAGGAAGCTTCTTATTCTCATTTTTGTGGTCCTCGAATGGGAGTGGATATAAAGTTAAGTCATTTAGACGCTTCGACCTGCCATGAAGGCACGCGGATTTAAACCACTAGGGCTGAACGACAGTCCACCACCACCACAACACTGGCAGGAACTGTGGTTGAGCCCTAATGCCTTTCCCCAGACACGGCACAATCCTTCCTGTAGGAAGTAAGTCCAGTAATCGATGGGAGGAGCCACCCCCGCCTATTAGTGCACCCTCCAGGGGGGTGAGATCTAACCACCATGCCGGAACATCTAATCCTCAATTATGAGGTGTCCTTCCCAGGGTCTTGGAAATAAAGTAAAGAAAGCAAAGTTTATCTTAAAGTTATTAAGAAATGTCTACTTTACTTCTTTGCTTCTTCCATTAAAAATATAAATGGAATAAAGACAACAAAGTATACCTTAAAGTAATTGAGAAATGTCTAGCTTGCTTCTTTGCTTCCATATAAAATATAAATGGAATAAATACAATAAAGTTTACCTTAAAGTTATTAAGAAATGTCTAATTTACTTCTATGCTTCCATATTAAATATTAAAGGGATAAAGACAACAAAGTTTACCTTAAAGTTATTAAGAAATGTCTAATTTACTTCTTTGATTTCATATAAAAGATAAAAGGAATAAGGACACAAAGTTTACCTTAAAGTAATTAAGAAATGTCTAATTTACTTCTTTACTTCCATATAAAATATAAAAGGAATAAAGACAACAAAGTTTACCTTAAAGTTACTAAGAAATGTCTAATTTACTTCTATGCTTCCATATAAAATATAAATGGAATAAAGACAACTAAATTTACCTTTAAGTTATTAAAAAATGTCTAATTTACTTCTTTACTTCCATATAAAATATAAATGGAATAAAGGCAACTAAATTTAAATTTAAGTTATTAAGAAATGTCTAATTTACTTCTTTACTTCCATATAAAATATAAATGGAATAAAGACAACTATGTTTACCTTTAAGTTATTAAGAAATATATGCATTATTTGTTTTCTTCCAAATGAAATATGAGTGGAACAGACAGAAATGCGTACCTTATAGCTATTAAGAAAGGTCTGCCTTGTTTCTTTTCTTCTATATATAAATATAAGTAGAATAAAGACAGCAAAACTTATCTCTAAATATTTAAATATCTTTGTCATGTTTCTTTGTTTCCGAGTAAACTGGTAATAAAATAAGGAAGCAAATTTATCTCAAATTATTGAAGAATTTCTGTCGTACTTCCTTGTAAAATAAAAACAAAGTAAGGACGGCAAAGTTCACACGAATGTTATTAAAGAACCTCTACTAAACTTCTCTGTTTCCATGTAAAACAGAAACTGAGCAAGGACAGCAAAGTTTATTGTTCCGTTCATCCTTTTCTTTTCCCTTTCTTTTTTCCATTTGTTTGAGCCTCCTGAAGTATTTCGGACGTCAAAGAGACACGTTACTTCGATTGTATCTCAAACGTGAAGAAAGAAAAAGTAAAACAATCGAAGTAAGTATTCATTCGCCTGTAATCTATTTGTAGTCAAAATAAATGGCAAGCGATGGCTTCCGATCAGTCTTTTTGGATTGTCTTTGACTCTTTCGCTTGGGATCATTGTAAGTACTTTGGCTAAATTGTGTCTCGTCGTTTTCTTTCATTCTAATCTCCATCAGGAATGAGCTTAAACAATTTGATTTCATTGTGGCCAACAAGTTTCGTTTCGGAACTAATGCTGAGAGAGGAAAGATTGAAAACATCGCTAATAATCATAATATTATTATAAAACAAAAACAATTAAAAATCATTATCTTCACTATACAGGGTGTCCCATCTAGTGACCAGATTCGTCAGGGTTCTAAACAGGGTGTCCCATAGCCAGATTAGTTTTTTGGAATTCATTAAAAAAATACCTAAGGAACTGTAAAGCTACGACCCATAATTTTCGAGAAAAACGCGATTGAAAATGTATGACTTCCTATCCGGTTTAAGAAAAAAACTTTATTACATCAGTACTTGCATATATTTTGAATAGAGAGATCTTCGAAATGTCCTTCATGCCTACAGAAGCATGCATGCGAGAGTGTGGTGCTGTGGTTAACAGAACACGCTCTAGTATCGTAGTGTCCACAAAACTGTGGATGCGAATGGACTGCGTGCATTTATGAAGTAACTGCGCCTCGATAAACCTGGCCTACAAGGCCCCATAGAAGAAATCTAAAATCTACAAGGCCCCATAATCCCATATAATCCCAAGGCCCCATAATCCCCCATAATCTTCAAGGCCCCATAGAAGAAATCTAAAAGGGTCAGATCTGGATATCTTGGTAGCCGTGAAAAAGGGCCCCGACACCCAATCCAGAGATCGAATAAAAGTTTTTTTCGTAAACCGAATATGATGTCATATATTTTATCTCGAATTTTTCTCGAAAACTATGGGCTATAGAGATGCAGTTATCTGGGCCCTTTTTAAGTCTCCCAAACAACGAGTCGACAGTGCAGAGTTTATCCGATCTTGCTGGGACACCCTGTATACGATTAGAATAGTTATACTCTTTGATTATGTAGAAAATAAAATAAATCTTACCCGAAACCGGCTACTCCTACCCGCTTAAGGCTCAGGAAAGATTTGAATGACCCGACCACCGCAACAGAAACTCTGGCAGGAATTCTGGTTGAGTCCTACGGTGCAACCCCTACCCAGGGAAGTACGTCCCGTCATCGACGGTTCGCCTGCACTGTATACATTTAATGCAAGTGGAATGAAACTTGTAATTATAAATGACACATTTAGTTATGGATGAATGTACTATATTTCAAAGACGTTAATATGTAATAAAATATTCTTATACTAGTAGAATTTTCGTAATCGTATACCTTATTTTAATCTCAAAATATTTAAAGTAATAAATGATAGTGATTAAATTATTTCAATTTAAATTCTACATAAAGATATGTCTGGAAATAAATAAATCAAGTAAATAAAAAGATAAACAATGAATAAAATTTGAAACAGGAGCATATTTAATTTTTAAAGAAAATAAGTTTATTACTACTAGCATTTTCTATTCAAAAATTTAATTAAAATTATTCGTATTTTTAATTTGTGATTTCAATTAATTCATCTAAGTGAAAAAAAAAGACGTAAAAATCTGGGAGGGGATATTCAAAATACTTTGTTATAATGATCGCGATATTTTTTAAATATTGAATATACATCATACACTTATTGTCAATAAAGCTTTCAGATGTGAAAATATAATTTTTAGTTTGAAATTAAAAGAAAAATTAACCGAAGAAGTTATTTCTTCAAAATAAATAAATTTTTCGTTAAATTGAATTTTTGAAAAGTGGTTTATTTTATTTATTAGAAAATTAGGATTTTAATATTGATTTTATGCAATTTTTGTATAAATATATGTAAAGCAGATTTAAGGGCAATGTTTTAAAATATGCCTTATGCAGTTTAAAGGAAATGAAAATTAATATATTTTATAATTAAAAAAGATTGTTAAAATTGCTTTACTTAATTTTTTTTAAAAAAATAGACTGTCAAATTTATAAAGAATAAGGATTAAATAAAACAATATTGCATTATCTTTCCTTAAAACATATTTTGAACCTTAGATTTAAGTTCTGTTACTACAAGTAATAGTCAGCTTCTTTGCAAGCAATCTCTGATTTATTGATGAATAACAGTCAAAACAGGGCAGTCGAATTGAAATATCTAAGGGACCAATAGTTGCATTTTTTTTTCAGTGACAGATTTCCTAACAACATACTTATGGGCTATCATCTCCGAAATACATTTGCAAAAAATACAAATTCTATAAATTACAAAACATTAGGAGTATAAGGTGTATTTGCATTGAACTGTTTATACCGGGTGTCCAAAAAGTTCCCGTACTCCAAATTTAAAAAATCATTTTCCATGATTTTTTTTCAAGTATATTAAATTTTGCCACACGAGTAATGAAACCATGGACATGCTTGAAGCTTTCTTCGGCGATCGACTTATGTCAAAAAACCTTTGGCCACCTCGGTCCCCTGATCTGACCATATCGGACTTTTTTCTGTGTGGATATTTAAAGGACAAAGTTTATGAAGGTGGTCCTCAAACAATAGATGATTTCAAAAACGCAATTGCCCAAAGGATACAAGAAATCACTCCTAGCATGTTAAAACGCGTTTCGAAAAACATGCGCAAACAAGCTCAGCTTTGTCTCCAAGAAAGGGGTGGACATTTTGAACATTTATTATAAATGTAAGTTCAGTACTTTTTCCTTAGTTATGTTAAAAGTGCTTTTTATCATTGGCATAAAAATAATTCTTTTTAAACCTATTTTTTTTTGTAAAATAAATTCACAAATTATCATTACGGGAACTTTTTAGACACCCTGTACTTATATCAGTATTAAATAAATTAAATATTTTAAAAATAAATAGAATTATCAATTATTTATTTACTAATTACGTTATATTTCACTTTGCCAGGTACTGTAAAATAATAATTTTTATCATTATTTTACATTCTTCTTATTTTTTTTTCTTTGAAATCTTTTCCATTAATTAAATGTTTATAGTTGTAAGTGAAGAAATCGCAATTTTTGATCACATTATTTTGTTGCTTAGTAATTATTTAAAAAATAATTAGAAAATATGAATTTCTACAAAACTATCAAGTAAAAAAAAAACAGAGTAATTCTTTAACATGTTGATGAATTTAAAAATGTAATTAAATAAGAACCTAAACTGACCCGGATTCAAGATGTCAAGGTCGCAGAATACCTTAATTCGACCCTATATCTTTTATCGACTTCTGCCTTATGAATTTGAAGGAAAAGAAAGCAAATAACTAATCAACCAACCTCAAATAGCTTATGAAGTTTAAAATTTTTTTATTTGTTTCAAAAGGAGTATCAAAATACATTTATAATTCAAGTTTGTAATAATTAAAAAAATTTTTATAGCAGTGTAAAAATTCAAAAAAAGTTCCAATAGATATCCTATAATTGAATTAGAATTACATACTGAAAACGTTTCGAATGATGTACGAAATTTGATTATCTAATTGGAAGGAGGAGATATTCCTGAAAGAAAGAAAGATAATTTGAAAGAAAAAAGTAAGGTATTGGGATTTATAGCAACAATGGCTGTTATCCCCTGTTTCAAATACTTAGAACAAAATATGTATTAAGCACAAGAGAGCGCGCACGCGCTAAAGTAAATTGAAGTTCCAGTCAGTTAACAGTCAATGAAGTCTGTTCAATCAGTTGATTGAAGCTGCAGTGAGTCCGCTGATGATATCCCTGAAAATCGAATCTATTCATTAATTGATAAATTTGGTGCTGCCATCTATATGATTCAAACATTACTAGCTTATTCTAGGTTTCAGTAAATTTTAATTCACATAAAGAGATGAGCTCTAAGTTAAATTTTTTATTGTTACTACTTTTAATTTTATAATAAATATTCTTTTCAACTTAATTTTAAAAAAATAATAAATCTGATTTTTAAGATCAGAAAAGGTTTATTAATTCTAAGGTAATTTTTTGTTAGTTCCAAAAAATATATTGGAATTTTGTAAAACATTTTAAACTTTTCTATAAAATCACTCATTGAAAATCTGAAGCAACTAAATTAAAAAAAAATATGCATATAAGCTGTTGCATCAACATTTTAATTATAAATTTAAAAAATTATTCTCGAAAAATTTAATGATGATATTGAATTAAGAAAAAAAAAGTCTATTTAATGGTGAATATGAAACTTGATTAGCGAATTCGTAACAATTATTTATTCCTTTGAAAATAAAAGTAAACATTCAATTTAGTTTGTTAAATTAAAAAAACTTCCAAATATTTGTTTGATTAAAATTCAAATAATTATAAATCTTAAAATGCATATGAACATTGAACAATCGATTGTGCTGCCATCTAGTGGTTATTGTAAGCTTCTACAATTATTAAGTATAATTAAATTACATTCTTTTTTTAAAAAAAATGATTTAATGTAAACAAATAATAGCAAATAAACATAAATTTTGTTTAAAAGGATTCATAATGCCTTCAGCTTCCGTAAGACTAAAAACTACTAGTGAATGTCGAAATTATATTTTCTATTTCTATTTAATTAAATTATATATTTAAATTTTAACATAATCACTACAATTTTTTATTGATCTTTTTAACCCCTCCCTTATGTCTAAAAGTGTAACAGACTTTAGAAAAATTAATAACAAATACTTCATATTTTTCTTAAACTATTTTTAAATAAATTTATATAACTTTGAAATGACGTAATCTGCTGATTTAGAATAACTTTTTTTAATCATTAAAACTAATCCATTGTGAATTATTTGTGCATATATCTTGGTTAATAGTCTGTAGTACAATAGTCTATAGTTTGGTTATAGGTTAATTGTCTATAGTTTGGTTTATTGTCTACAGGTATGATGAAAGATAATGGAGGTAGTGTTTAGGCAATTTTCATGTAATGAAAAGCTATGAAATTAATTTATTTTTACAAAAAGAATGCAATATCAAGATGAGATTAAATAAAATTTAGCATAAATTGCTCTATCTCTAAGAATTATTTATCTTATTTTCATTATTCTTAAGAAGATTTCTCAATTTTCTATTGAGATGTACTTATGAATATTTAATGTGTGAAATGCGTTGCCATTTTTTTTTGTTAATGAATATAAATAAAATTCAATACTTGGTTATTATTTTTTAATGGTTCTCATAATTTTATACTTTTATTGCACAACTTGACAATCGCAGTAAAGAATATTTTTAAGAAATTGGAACGTTACTGGAAAATATTCATCTAAATTAGCAAAGAGAATCAATGGCAGCCAAGCATAAATTAATGGAACACGAAAGCAATTAATAATCAAATAGTGCTCTTTTGCATATTATTGGCATTCAAAGAAGTCTCTGCCAATTGAGATAAATCGAATCTGTAGGTTTATGAATTCCATTATACCTTGCACAATCTGAGACAGCAGTTTTGAGACCACCGTAGTACTTATATAAAGGTACTTTCATTATTTGATAGATAATAAGTTTAATTTAGTTAAATAAGTTTGCTGTTTGAAAAATTATTCAAGATAACACTCAATTAATATCCCAATTTCCAAATATCCACAGTATAAATAATATGAGAAGCATTACTTTTAAAGAAGCATCCAGCCTTCTTACAAAGATTGTCACTTAAAATTATATTAAATTTATTTTCAAAAAAAAAAAAGCACTGTTATCGAATAAGAGAGCTTTTTGGATAATTCAATACATTTTTTTGAAAATAATTCATATTTTGTATTATGATCTATGAAACTCCTAACATGAATTTCGTTGGTCATGTTTCGTGATGTTTATGCCTCAATTAAGTGAATAATACAAAAAATCGTATATATTATATAAGCCCTGCCAGATTCTACGACTCGCCTCAAGATACATGGATTTAAACCACTAGTGCTGAATGGCCGGACCCCGCAACAGCAACATTGGAGGGAACTAGGATTGAGCCCTAGTGGCCATTACCGGTCACTGTACAACCCATCCCATAGGAAGTACGCCCCGTCATCGATGGGTGAAGCTACCCCCATCTATTACTGTACCTCCCAGGATGGCGAGATCCAACCACCATCGGAAGCATCTCATCCTCATTTCGAGGTACCCCATGGGGGATCATAAATATTAAATAAAACTTTAAAAAAAAACATATGCATATTTTTTATTTCAAAATTAGAAGATAAAACTAAAATTTAAAATATTCGTATATATATTATCAAATGCAAACTGTGCACTACAACAGTATATAATTTGGAATGTTTTTCTTCCTATGAGATTGTTTCTGGGATTTCAAAGGAATCGCTGCATATAAAATGGAGCTTCATTATGTTATTAGCTGACACAGAGGAAAGGTATGATGAGTTTTATGAAAGAGCAATCTTTGACTGCCTCTTATCTCGCAACGTTCTTCTCCAGAATTCCATTTGTATTTCGTCATCTTTATCCTTCTTATCGTCTTTCTTTTTCGATAAGAATTTTTTTAAATAACCGGTCAATTCAGCAACTGCTCATTCACTAGTACAACGTGATTTTTGTTTGTTTAATTTATAAGCCTAATGTTTGGATTTTAATTTATTCTTTTTGAACTGTCTTTTATTTTAATACAAGGGTAAGTATAGATAGTTTCTGGGGATAAAACTTTAATTTTTTTCACTGTTGAAAAATTTATGGTTTAATTAATTGCCTGGAAAATGTAATTAAAATCTTGTTCAACTTTAGTACTTGTGAGAAGGCACATTTTTGCAGAACTCATGATGTTCCGATAGACTGCAGTTTTTTTTTAAATCTCACCATTACTCAAAAACGGAGCTTAACTAAAGTATTTCTAAAACTTAAATTATTTCGAAATCCTCCGCATCTATTCAATTATTTATTAAAGAAAGAGAGCACAATACCTCTTCGATAATCTACGCCATATATTTCCGCATAGCAATTAACGCAAATCTGGCTTTAACTTTAAAAGGAAGTGGTAGAAAAGCTTTCAGTACTATGAGTATTTTTCATACCATAACATTTAAATTAATGATTTAATTGAGTTAGTAATGGAAGACAAATCAAAATGCAAATTAATAAAGGAATATAATTTTGTTATTAAATCCAAATATTGACACCTAAGTTATTTTTTTAAAAAACTGCTGGTCTATCGAAAAACGACAATTCATTGATAACAGAGTCAAATCCATGATACTATGGCACCAGAGTTCAATACCAGAGTCAAATCCATGATACTATGGCACCAGAGTTCAATACCAGAGTGAAATCCATGATACTATGGCACCAGAGTCAAATCCATGATACTATGGCACCAAAGTCAAATCCATGATACTA
>JAOUZG010025245.1:3620868-3636229 GCA_026289955.1 Argiope argentata | reverse complement strand
AGTCAAATCCATGATACTATGGCACCAAAGTCAAATCCATGATACTATGGCACCAAAGTCAAATCCATGATACTATGGCACCAAAGTCAAATCCATGATACTATGGCACCAGAGTCAAATCCATGATACTATGGCACCAGAGTTCAAAATTCAGGAATTTTGCGTTGTCGTAATTGGATTTGAATTTTCAATTGGCTTTGAAAATTCAAAGCTAGTATAATTTTTTTATCAATTATTTATAGTAATTGTGATTGATAGTCCGGGATAGCCTTGTTGATAGGGCGTAAGATTCGTATCCCTTGAGCTGTGAGTTCGAATTTGCAATCTGAGTACTCTCTTTTGTGGTCTATCTTAAATCTGTCATGGCCACAAAGTGTTCCAAGAGGAGCGTAGTACCACTGGGGGTACTAGGTCAGAAATGATCGTTCTCTGCTTCAGATTTAAATTACGATTTGTGGTGGGATGAATGAAATCCTCCCCATAAAAAGGATTGTCTGCAGTACATTTAGGTGTTTGCTTTGTAATACGAAATAAACTAAATTAAAAATTACTAATTTGTATTACGTTCTGCAATTGGAGTAGAAAATCTACGCATTTTGCACTGCCTCAATTGGCGTTGAAAATTCATTGCTAGTATAATTTTTTGATCAATTATTTATAGCAATTATTAGCTCGGGATAACCTGGTTGGTAACCATTCGGATTCGCTTCTCTTCGGTTGCGAGTTTGAACCCGCCAGCCGAAGACTCTCCTTGTGTGTGCGTGAGTTGGACGTAAAATCTGTCGTGATCACAAAGTCCTCCATGTCGAGAGTAATATTCACTGGGTGTACTGGGTCAGAGGTGATCGTTCTCTGCTTCAGATCTAAATTACGATCTGAGGATAAATGAAATGCATGAATCAAATCATTCTCGTAAAGAGGGTTTGTGACGTGTGTGAGCTAGAAATCAGAGTTCTATCTTTGGGTGCTTAGGGTTCCATACCCTCAGAAGCTACTGCACTCTACTTCCGTTGTAAAGTGAAACACGAGAACAACAGCAACAATTGTAATTATTTAATAAAAAGTAACTTAAATAAAATTTTTCTCTTGTAACTGAAGTGAGAATTGATTAAAAAATTACTTTTTTTTATTTTAATTGTTTGAAATAATTTCCATGGGGCAGGCGTTAACTATTTTAATATTGTGAAAAATTAGTATTGAATTATTACTGTTATTATTACTGAATTCGATTATCAATTAAAAAAGGAACATTATCTAGAAATAATACGAAGGACAAGAGAGAAGCATTACAAACTATTACAGTTAGTCTGCTGGCATATGTTTATAGAAAGTTCAATTTTTCTACAGCATAAATGCTTGCTGCAGGGAAGAAATTCCTCCATTCTAGAGGAAATCTGACTTTCATGCACTGCAGTAAAATAAGCGGGAATAGAATTTCTCAAACTTTTTCGCAACTCTCTAATATAGCAGTTTTTCTTCACCCATGCATAAAATGGTGGAGCATGGATATAGCTGCAAAAACTTTGTGTGGCATTGGTGAATAATAGTTATAAAATATAGATTTTCAACGAGAATATAGAATTTTTATTAAAATTAGTACGTGATTTTTGGCAATGAATTCCTTGCTAATAAGGAAGTACAGTTGATAACAAGTATTCTAAAAATGAAATAAGTAATTTGGATAATTTTTTGGAAAAAAATGAAAAAAAAAAGTTTGAAAATAAAATTTGTCAGAAAGTTAAAACTTCAGTCGCAAAATTGTATATCAAACTTCATTTATTTAATTCAATGTGTTTGCTTGCATGCAAAAGAACTGAAAGACGCTTAAACCTTGAGGAAATTTGATATGAATCTATGGTTTTTGCTATAGACATATAGTTTTGATATGGATCTGTAGTTTTGATATGAATCTATATTTTTTCATATAGACTTATAGTCTTGATATGGATTTATAATTTTTGAAATAGACATATATTTTTGATATGGATCTATAGTTTTTGTTATAGATATATAGTTTTCTGATATGTACATATAGTTTTTGATATGTACATATAGTTTTCTGATATGTACATATAGTTTTTGATATGGATATATAGTTTGGATATGGACATATAATTATTGACACTGGACATATAGTTTGAATATGGACATATAATTATTGACACTGGACATATAGTTTTGATGTGGATGAATAGTTTTGATATGGATTTTTAGTTTTTGATGTAGAAATATAGTTTTGACATGGACAAACGGTTTTGATATGGATCTATTATTTTTGATATGGAGATACAGTTTTGATATGTTTCTATAATTTTTATATGGATATGCAGTTTTGTTATGCATCTATAGTTTTTGATATGGACATATAGTTTTGATATGGATCGATATTTTTTTATATTGGCATATGTTTTTGATATGGATCTCTAGTTTTTTTAAATATTAAACTGCATAATGTTAACATGCAAAGGAACTAGTGATTAAGAATGCAAAATATAAATCTACAATAAAACTCGCGGTTAAACAGCGCAATATTAAAACGCAGTGGGAATCTAGATTAAGACTCTAAAATATAGACATGCCACAGAGCTTGCTTGCAGTTGCAAAATGTAAATGCGTAATTAACTGAGCTGTTACAACTGCAGAATATAAATATGCAATGAAATGAGCTGTTGAGACTGAATAATGTAAAAACACAACGGAACTAGCGGTGAATGGAAGTAATTAAATAAGTATCTTTACGGTTTTTTATGACCAGGAATGGAACAGATGATCCAGATGGTAACCAGAAGCATTGCTTGTTACTATCGTAAAATTAAATTTTTTTATTTGCAAAACCAAGATATTTGTCACATTTTAATTGTTTTCTTTAATTGATGAAATCGTTTTTTGAGATGTTTATATAATCTACATTTTCTGACAGGAAAAAGGCAGCTCAAATATTCGCATGGATTCTATATCACTTTGATGATGCATTATTACATACAAAGATTTTCCTGGTTTAGCTATATTTAAAATCTAATTATATATAGACTGAAGAACTGGAAAAGATAATTTTTTGGACATACAAAAAGTGTATAAATAATTTTTGCAGAGGAATGCATTCGAAATTTATCACGGAAAAGTGTCAAAAACCTTTTTTAATTAATTAAAATTCTGGTTAAATTGAAAAAAAAAATTGCTTTTAGATTCACATTTGAACCCTCCGAAATAACCAAAATGCATCCGGGTCAAAATTGAAGCTCTAAGTCAGATTGCCTGATTAAGCTCCAAGTACTTGTTCGCGTGCCTTTTAGCATTCACAAGTATAAATCATCCAAACGTAGAAATAAATGCTTGTATTTGCAAAAATAAGTTTTAATTTCCAAATATTTATCTGACTTTAAATGTTTATCAAAGTTTAACGTCAAAAATTAACGCATTCAATAATTTACCATCTGCTTCCTATTGTTTTTTACTAAAGTTGGAACGTTTGCTCGTGTATTTAAAAAATTATCAGCTGCTCTCTTTGATTTACGAGATAAACCAAAGATAAACATGGTTTCATAAAATTATAACAAGTTTTCCTTGTTAACCCTAGATAACTAAATTTAAATTTATATTACTCTCTAACTAATCATTCAACTTAAAGATTGGGAAGTAAAAATAAATATAATCTATAATTATAATTGTTTTAAGTATTAGATTATTTGAATTAAATAATCTAATTTATTTTACATGTCACAAAAATACTGTGAATGAGCACATTAGGAACATTTCGAATTCGCAAATCTGATGGAAGTCGGTATATTAACCAATGTTTAGTTATCTAATTATGAAATTGAACTTTTTAAAATCTTTTTTCAAATGATGTCGTTGTTTCTTATGGCACTTGCCATGGACAAGCTCGCTGAGGCAGTCAGCGATTTAAACCTAATCAGCGTCTGTTGTTTGTAGTAGCGCCAACTAGGGCCAAGTGTACGATTTTTGCTACTCGCTCATCACATTCGATTGTACAACCCCTTTTTACGGGGGAACGCACATTCACACACCTTAAAGATAGAACACGGAAGAACGTCGATGCTCGTATAAGGATGCTTAGATCACGGAGATGATGCGCTACCCCTATGCCAGAACGCCGGTTTTTCAAATGATAATAGTAAGTTTTATTATACAAAAAGTTATATTAATAATTATTTTACAATTTAAAATTAAAATTCAAGAATTAGATGAATAAATATTTGTTTTTAAAGGAAAAAATGAGTAAAAAAATAACTTAAAATTGTATTTATATTTCTAATTTAATTTGAAATAATTTTAAAAGGATGTTTAAATTATTATCATTCTGGTTCGAACCTTAAAGCCTTGACGACTGAGCCATTCGGATACAAATGTAGATGTGAACTTACTTTCAAATATGCTATGTCAAAAAAAATATTTTCACAATTTTTTTAGAAATGATTGGATGTTTAATTTTAATGTTATAAGAATGGACATATGAAATTATATTCTCCTACACTAAATCTTATCCCCAACAAAAAAGTTTTTAACCCTTACCCTCCCCTTGAGATTTTTGTTTCAAAAATAATTTTATATTAAAAACATTAGAATTGAAAGCATTTTCATACCAATGAAAGAAGATTTGTCAGCTTACATTTCATATTCAAAACATTATAGTGCAGATATTTCATTAAAAAAAAACCCTTCCATATATGTTTTTGTGATAATACGGTTGTAGACGCTTTGTCCGAAAATGTTTGAATTTATCAGATATTTTTGATAGTGATTTTCAGTTCAACAAAATACAAAGAGAATAAACACAAAATATTTTTATTATCATAAATAATGAATACAGCAAATATATTCACGTCATACATTAGTTACAAAAAATACTGTCTTCTCAATCACGTTACAATACTACGTCACTACAAAATGATACAATAAATAATCCATCAATAGGAAAGACGTACAGATGATTTACATAAAACTCTTGGGATTTTATAACCTTAGTATATGGGTTTATTTAAAAGTTGTGCCGTAAATGTTTTAAAATACCATGCATATAAAAAATAGATTAAAAAAATTGTTCAACAATAAAATCCTTCTCCTCTCCAAAAAAGTCAGTAAAACCTCAAAATTAAGTAAAGATAATATGCTAATGGTATAAAAATCCTATTCAAATGTAAATTGGTTAGAGTATTAAATGTTAATATTGTTTTTGAATATTTCTATAAGAACTATGTAAAATTTTAAAAATCTATATCTATTAAAATATCTTGAAAATTACGATGCCATTATTATCAACCAAAATACACATTATTAAACAAATATATATTAAGTAATTCAAAAACTGTATATATTTACAACATTTACGAAAATTTTATTGCTCAAAAATAAATTATTAAAAAAATAAATATGGTAAGTAGTAAAATGGACGGAATTTTATTTTTTGGATAATTTTTTAATTCATTAAAATCTATAAAATATTCTTAATATAAACATATATGCATGTGGAACTGTTAGTTGTCATATCCTTAATTCTATTTTGAAATTTATAATAATATTAATTGAGAAATATAGTTTAATACATGTCCAGTTAGACGACATTTGAGTATAATGAATTGTTATATTTAAACCAGAACAAGTGGATAACTCTTTGAAGGCTATGACTGTCCACATGAGCAATAAATAAATTATATGCTTATAAAAAAGCTTTCAAGTTATTTTATGTTTAGTATTTTGATGTGTCTTAATACACAAAAAAATAAATATTGTGCTAAAAACAGGATTCTATTGTAACATCAGTTTATTTTTGTTGCATTACAATATTCATGAATATTTACAAGGATGAAGAAATTTAATAGCGGCCACATCATCTTATTTAGGGGATTCGAAAAGTTTGAACGCTCAAAAGCTTATCACTTAAAGGCGAAAAAAGTTATTTCACTTTTAAAGTTCGAATTAAATATACGAGAAAAATGGAATCACTGTATTTAAGGCACTGTATAAAATGTTAGTTATAATTCTAATATACCTTCCAATAAATAGATTGGACCATACAAAAGCTGATGCTATCATGAGTAGAGAAAGTCACTTGCAGTCGGTGGTTTAAAAAATAGTAGTAATAATATTTTGAGGTAGGAAAAGAAAAAAATGAAAAGCGAAATGCCACAATGGCTATGATGCAATACAGCTCAAACGCTCTCAGATCATTATAAATGCAAAAAGGTGGCTTTCTACCACAGAATCCTTACCACCGATGAGATTGTTACAAAATAAGACTCGAACAAGCCAATATTGAAAACTAATTTAACGAGTGGCATCAATACGGATCGCCAAGCTTGTTAAACATCTGTTAGAATGCCAGAAATTTTAAAGTGATGTTGGTTGTCATGTTCGATTAGAGTTATGTTATCTTACTGCATAATAGAGAAGTAGACAATTGAAGTATTAATGCTCTCTTTTAAAGAATTAGCAGCTAAGGGAAAAAAATGGGCGTCAGTTTATTAAAACCATTCGATAATTCTTTATAAAAACCCATATGTTGTTTGTTCTTTCACATGTTGATCAGTTATTATTCTTCAAGTATAAAGATAAAGGAATCATTATGTGGCAATCTCTACTGGAGTTTTTCAGAGTTTCTTAACCATTCATAATTATCAACTGAATTTATATTCGATTAAGTATTCTGGAAACTTCCAATTCGTAGGCAACTGATTATTTACAATATACAAGAGTAACGGAGCTAGCAAGAATCGAATGGTTATAAACTTTTCAAGCCAGTATGTTAGGTAAATTATATATTTGACATTATTTAATACTCGTCTTGAAATTTCTCTGAAAGTTTAACTGCTTTTGACGTATTTTTTAATGGCGTTTCTAAAACAAGATGGATTTACATATACGATTATTCCATAAAAAAGATTGCGCAGTACGCATGAAGCTCAAGAATGATCTTGATTAAGTAGAAAAGTGTAGCTTATAGATTTTAAACAATGAAACGCTACTCAAAAGCGACGAACATTCTCAGCACTTATAAAGACATTTTAAAGATTCCCCTTAGAGGATTTAGATGGGTTAATGAAAGTATTCTCGTAATAAAAATGGAAATAAATTCCTGACGAGTTTTTTTTTAGAAAATTAAGTAAGCTCCGTAAAAATGGGAAAAGCAAATATATGGCATATGGAAAAGACATAATTAAATTCGTGTAGAACTTGTTAAAAAATCAATGGAAGCAGTTTTTAAAGAGCGCGAGCTAAAATTAAATTTATAACTTTCTTACTCGCGTGTGTTTCCTTTATGCCATCAGGAACATATTCATTCGAATATTTACATATTTATAAAATATATATGAGAAAAATGTGGGATAGAATGAAATGGAGAAAATATGGAACATTTTAACCCATCACTTATTTTAAATTTTATCAAAATAAGTAACTAATAACTCCTTATACTAGGAGAGGATGTTTTCTCAAACATTCCATTAAATACAGGTTGGCACTTTTCAGTGTTTTTTTCTCATTTAAACCGCTGTTTTTATACTGTAATAAAATATCTTTTCTCAGGAACTTGGCGATCATTTTTTTCATGCAGAATGTGAAACATGGTCCCTTATGAGTGAATGAGCTCCCATATGGCGAGTTGGAAAGACTTCTGAAGCACCTAATAAGTTAACAAAAATTGCTAAAACCATTCATATTTGCCTGAAATATGGTCTTTTTACGCTGGTTCTTCAGATCTCGATGTATAGAACTTCGCCATTTCGTTTAGCATCATTACTGCGTTGGTCATAGTTTGGCAGTCTCTGACGGATCTTCTAGAACATAATGGTTGGTCCATGAGAGGCTCGTTGAGTACTTGCGAATATAAGTCCGAAAACTCGGACTCATCGTCACTGTCACTACCTTCTTTCAGAGTTAGCATGTATAGCCTGTGAATGCACAAGAGTTCTCGCATGTTAGTTGCTAGGGTTTTGGCACTCGCCAGCAAACCATCACTGTTGCAGGTTTCACCAATGTACTTCTCCAATTGTGTCACGGTGAAACATATATGAGCCGTGAGATTGAGCATAGAAATGTGAACAATTCGATTCATTTCTTCCACGTTGCCAGTCTGAAAAAGAAAAGACAGAATGCTTTAAAAAAAGGTAAACTATTAAGATCAGTTACGGAAAATCTATACTACTATTATAAATGTGAAAGTTTGGATGGATGGATGATGTCCGTCAATCACGTCAGAACGGCAGAAGGAAATTGGACGAAAATTAGCCCAACAATAGATTATAGTCTACAGAAGAACATAGGCTAATTTTTATTCCGGTTAATTGAGTGGTTAATTTTTTATTAATCAAAAACTAACTTTCCAGCCCCAAAAAAAACATCTGCCTGAGCTTTTTGAAACATTTGTTTTTATTTTTCTAATTCCGGTATTCATTTATTATTTCTGTTTAAAATCGTCTGCTGACAAATTTCATCAGAACAGAAAATTAAAAAAAAATCTGAAAACATCTGCCCGAGCTTTTTGAATCGTTTGTTTTTATTTTTGTCGTTGAAAATTTATGCATGCATACGGTTTTGATAACATTTTACACTGTTAGTTTTTACATATACACATCAAAATCTCCACGCTTACGAAGTCGCGGGTAAAAGCTAGTATTGTATAAATGTATTGTAGAAAGTTTAATTTTAAGCTATATATTTTGTTTCTGGAAGATGATTATTACTTAAATAATATAATAACACTTAAGTGTAAATTCGTTTTTCACAAAACATTTATGAATTGCCACTTGATATGTAAATATGCAGGATGAAATTATTTATATAAATTCAATTTTAGTCGTTAAATAAAAGAAACTTATATATTGCCTATCTTACTTGCCTTTTTTCAAAAATATACTTTTGAAATACTTAAAAGGATTATTTCATATTCTTTTCTAAGCTAAAAAAGTATGTTTTAAATAGATACTTTTAAATCTTTAGAAATCCATTAAAATTGGAAGTACATATAATAATCATTTCCCTTTAGAAGTATAATTTATTTCAAATTCTCAAATACTATTTGAAACTTTAAAATGATTGTTAAAATATTTCCTGTATGTTGTTTACATTAAAACATTAATGCACATTAAATTAACAAACTAGTGTTCATTGATTACTTAATAAAATAAACACAAATAATAAAAGAAAATTTTTTAGGTAATGTAAAATAAAGGTAAAAAAAAGAACAATTTGAAAACAAATGAAATTAATCATCACTTATGTACAAAAAAATATGACTTGCTGCTGTGACTGGAATTTTTCTATTACCATTTTAAACTATAAAATTTTTAGAAGAAATCGAATTGTTTGATATAAAGAGAGACTGTCCATTATGTTTCGTTAAGAATATTTAATCAAATTTACTTAATTAGAGTTAAAAAATTTAATCAGGAAATTTGGTTCGTAACTTTTCTTCCAAAACCTTTACAAAAGGGAAGATTAGAATAATGATTTTGTGTTCCTTTCATAAGCTCTAGTGAATGTTCCTCGAATGAAGAAAGGGCATAGTTTTCTAATAATTCTAAAATAAACTTTACATACTTTAAATGTCTATACTGCACTAAAACGCTGCATCCAAGTGTTTTATTATTAAGGATATGAATTTTATGAAATGTTACGCATATCTTGTTAAACATGATGCTGTTAATGGAAAAGTGCATTATTGAAATACTTACTGCTAATTCTTCCATATTAGGAACTTCAGTCACAGGAGGTAGCTTTAGAGATGAGCAGTCATGAAGGACATTCTAAAAATATCAGAAAACAATACAACTCTTAGAAAATTCAATTTCATTTAAAATTAATAATGATATTTCATAATAGAAATTTTTTATCAAACCCTCCCCCCCCCAGTTGCACTTTTTAGAATGGCACAGTTTAGAAAATGCTGCTCACGTAGTCTGTAATGACTTGATCCTGGTCGATCAAATAAACGGGTAGCGTTTAAACACAAATGTTTTATTTAAAGCTTATATACAATAAAAATCAACAGCTCCTCATCTAGGTTAATATGCTGGGAAATATTTACAACTGGGATAACAGTTACACGACTTATACAAAGGAACTAACAGGTTGTTAGCGTATCCAGCTACTGAGGGTAGCTCAAGAGATCTACGGATATAAACGGTAAATCTTTAATGTAACTCGAGATTACATGGTATCTCTTCAGCTTTCGTTAGATCTCAGCCCTTCACGTCCCTTCCTATCAAACCTTCCATTTTAACCTCGGTCAAACTCCGCTTCTCATGTTCGCATTGGTGCGCTGGAGATGCCGATCATCCAATAATTCTTTAAAAATGTTCCCACTGGTCAGTAGTTAACCGTGAGAATTTTTTCTAATCATCTATCCTCTTAGCAGACCTTCCATAATAGGGGAATATTTAAATCTGGAGATTTCAGTACTTCTTTATTCAGAGGGCCGTAAAACGCATGTGTGATTCATTATCTGAAACTTATTCAATTTCGGGTGGTCCCATAGGAGAAATAGTTACATTTGGGGTTTTGACACGGTTTCCTTCTTCAAAGGGCCGTAAAACGCATGGGTGGCCTGTTATCTAGACTCTATTCACGTCCAGATGGTGACACTAAAGAGTGGGAATTCACATAGGCGATCACAAAGGAAGGAATCGTCCCACAGCTGACTAGATGTAATAATGTTCAAACAGGTGTCTCTTAGAAAGGGAAGGAAATTTTACAACTTCTTTACAAGCCATATAAGATTTTATAAAATTAATGATTTTGTCGTTTAACTTGTCTGTAATTTTATAATAATTTTTATTACTTTGGGAATAATTAAACGATTCTAATTAACTACTGCATATTGGTATTGCTATTATCATTGTAAAATTTGCAATATTTTATTTGTAGATAAAGAAAGGGATTGATTGAAATAATATATTCTTTTTAAATTAAAAATGAGCACTTTAATAAAATTTGTTCTAAAGTAATCTGTTGTATTCAATCAAAATGCACTTGTCTTTGAAGTCTGCAACATTTTTATTCTGATAACTATGAATATGGAAACAGGATCAATGTAATTACTGATTCTAAAATATTGTATCTCAGAAATAAGTTGCATGCATGTTTTTTTTTATTTCTTAAATCTTCACTGATTCTATTTTTTGTAAAAATTCTTTTGTAATCTTTTATAATTGGCTTTATAATAAACCAAATTCACGTGTCAACTGCTTTCTGTATGGGTTTTACCAATTATTATACGTGCTTCCCAAAGCAAAATTATCATTCAAAAATGTCAACAACTTATCACTCATGTTTTTTGCTGAAAGAAGATTTAACAATTCAAATAAATGTCATTTTTTTTAATATTGAAAGTGAAATCATACAGGAAGGAAAACTCTCACCGCATCAGTGAATTCCATACAAACAGGACCGTAATTTTTCAAGTTATTAGAAACACGAAATGTAAAATAAACAAACAAGTTTTATCATTCAAGCTTAAATCTCAAGGAACATTTATTTTTTTATTGCATTTCCTTATCGTTCAATTTGGGAATCTTCCCACCTATCGTGATCGGGAGTAATCATGATATCATATACTTTCAACAAGGCTGTCAACAAATACAGCAATTTTCAAGTATTTTTCTGAATCGATATTTTGTAAAGGACACGCATATATTTTTGTTCTTTTTACTTTTTGGACACGAGGCAAGGAAAGCATAGCATTTGATCTGAAAAATTTGGGGGGTTGTTCAAGTTCAAGAACTTCTAGAATCTTTAAAAGTACATTCTAAAACTTTACATCTGTCTATGTGTAAGTATGTGCGAATGCGTCAATTGTAAAAAAAGCAACCAATTGAATAATTGAAAGAAACTGGGCTTGGGGTCCACAAACTCATTTTTGAAAGATTTACATTAAACTTCAAGCCATACATTACAAAGAAAATCTACTTAATTGGGTTTTTTTTATTTATTTCGATTTTAATTGCTATTAATTTAAATAAATCTACAGAAAATGTATATTTATCAAAAAAAAATTATGCATGTTTTATGCTTTAAATATGCGTTTTTTTTCATTGTGTTACTTAATTAATTTTTCTTCGTTCGATATTTGGTGGAGTATCAACGCTGGTGGAGTTCAGTGTAAAATAAAATTATGAAATATAAACAATTTTGAATGGTTACTTTTACTTACTCAGGTAATACCATTCAAAGAAAATAATAGATGCATTTTGGGCTACTTACATGCATGTGATACCAGTTCAAATTAATGTTTTGTCCTTTTTTCAGAAGAAATTAAAAGGAATTAATCAGTTTTGAAAAATATTGGAAATCAGAGAAAAACAGAATGAATATTATATTAAACAGCCGGTGAGCTTTTATTTTGATTCTTAAATATTTTTTTTACTGCGATGGCTTATCGCTTAAATGATTTAAGCTTAACGATATAAAATAGAAATTTAGATATTAAATATAAAATCAGATGCAATTGTCTCCCCAAAACAATTTAATACATTATCCAATACACTTGGTATAGTAGAGAATGCCTTATATGACATTGGCGTTCAATAGTTCTAAATTGTTAAAATTTTGCGTGAATTTAGCATTTTTACTAAATCTGCCATATCATCCTTGGCGAGTTATTTGGCGATGAATCCTCGGCATTTGTTAATAATATTTCCAAAATCAAATTTGTGTTTTAGACCGTTTATCTTGAACTTAATAAATAAGTAAGGTGTTGGGATTTATAGCAACAATGGCTGTTATCTCCACCGTTTATCTTAACCAATTGAAGCGAAAATTTGAAACAAACTACACTTGTATTCCCAAAATACAATACCAAATTTGATATATTTTTGTTTTTGCACTTTTTCATTATGTATTTATATGTTTCTAAAAGAAAAAAAATATATGCTTATATGTTTTTGAAAGGACGACAAACTGTGAACTCGTCATTGGAATTCGCTCAAAATTTCGACAGATGTCTGCACCACATATGTTAGAGCCGTGAGCAGAATTAAATCTATCCAGTTCTCCTCGCTTTTTAATTATCGTATCTGATTCGAACAGTCAGACAGACGAATTTCCTCTGAACAGGCTTATGCAAAATTTGATATAAATCTGCAAATTTGGCATAAAGACAGAACATCAAATTTCAGCCGTCTAGCTCAAAGGGATTTTGAGTTATCTTTATTACAGACATATAAACGGACATTTTCCTCGTCTACATCTCGAGTTTGAATTTTTTAATGTGGCACACCATTTTTTGAAGAAAAAAAATTATAGTTTTATTTTCACTGATATCTACTGAGGGTGATAAGAAATATTTGTTTTTTTATTGTTGAAATAGCGAGAAAATTGAATACTCATTAAATCTAAATGACATTCATATGTTATGTTAGTCACAGCATTTTCAAATTTTTCTGAAACAACTGAGATTTCTTATTTTCTAATCAGCGTAAACACAGTCTCTTGCTTTCAAATATTTTGTTCCGGTATAAAATAAGAAATTTCAGGGCAACTTGTAGCACTAAAAGCCTATTGTCTTCGATCAGCATGACGTCATTGCCAGACAATCACGTGTCTTCTATACTTCCTGTGCAAGTAATCTTCACACATTGTCATTGTCTAACGTTCAGAAAATAGCTGTTGGAATACCTTTAAAAGTTGACATCTTATCTATTACCGAGTTGCTATCTGATTTATTTTTTCCACTTGATAATATCAGAAAAATATTCAAAATTGATAAAAAGTTTTTTTTATGGGCGATGCTCTGGTTTTTACTATCCCATTTTTTTGGATAGAACTCATGATGAATTAACATTCAACGATAAAAATAAATTCAAATTAAACATTTGTTGTTTTGCATAAAATTTCTATAAATACATCATGTTGAATAGATATACCTTAAAATCGAACATAAAATTCTATTACTTTTATTTCCTTCCAAATTTTTTTTATTTTATTTAAAATAAATTTTTATTAAAATAAATTTATAAAAAATGAAATAAATTTTTTACTTATTTTTTTCGTTATTAGATAAGAAATAAAACATTACGAAAAGGAGACTAATTTTTAAATTAATAAAAATGCAGCAATTGAAATTTAAAAATTATTCCTTTAATTTCATGCATTATTTCAAGAATTATTACATATATACATTAAAATTACATATTATATTCTCAATACAATACATAATTTTAAATAAACCCATATTTTGTTATTTGTCATTTGTTATCGAGAAATACTCATTTGCAACACAATTATCGTCTGCTCTTACGTTTGTTTAAAAGAGAAAGAATTTTTTGTTAAATGTCTGCTATCTTGCTTTCATCAGTTTGATATTTTGTTACAACAAATTTTAATTTTATTAGGCATTCTTAGTTTTTTACCCCAAATTATTAAATCAGAATCAGATCTTGCAATTTTATGAAAATGGTAATTTTATGGCATATTAAATGTTCAAAAAATTATTAAAATATTTGTAGCTAAAATTGATAATTATTAACATATAAAAGTTGAGCAGTTATAATCTTTTGCCAATAAACTAGTTTTAAGAAATAATATTTCATTTTAATGAGTGGCAATCAGCTGACATTTTAGTTAAGATATTTTAATTCGAGGAATTCTTGATTTATTCTGTTAAATATAGTCTTTTTTTTTTCCCTGGCTTAAAATAAATAGACATTTCGCTTTTCTTTTTCTACAAAAATGCATAATTAAACGTTTTTTCTTCTTTGGACTTTTCAAGTAATACGATGACCATATTAATATTTAAAAAAAGTAAGTAAAATTCTTTTCCTTCCGATTATTATTTTTTCACGTTTCATTTTTGAAATACATTCTAATGAATGTAATAGTTTTAAAAATTCTAAATTTTCTCTTAACAAAAATTATTTTAATATCTCTTAATAAAAATCAAATGTTTCTCCTAGAAAAAAATTATGTTTAGAAAATGAATGGTGATTATAAGTATTCTTTAAAAATATATGTTTCAAAATTATTCTTATTCATATCTTATGTCATTGTAATTCTTACCGTAATAATTATTACGAATGTTTTAAGAAATAAATATTGTATGTAAATTTATGTCCATATGTTCCAAGATTTTACTATTATAATTTATTAGAATATATTTAAAACATTTATTTTAAAGAAACGTTAGATCGTATAGTTTTAAAAGTATTAAATACACTCGGTAATTTTATTTAAAACTCAACTTTTTTTAGTCATTCCAAAATTGTGGAACAAAAACAATATGATGGTATGTATAATTGAAATTAAGTTGTATAGAGTATGTGTTAGGGCTAGTCAAAAACATATTTTTTTCCTCGAAATTTTCGGCGATTTACTAAGCAACAGTTGTAATTCAATGCCAGCAGTTCTCTGA
>JAOUZG010025245.1:3584656-3610868 GCA_026289955.1 Argiope argentata | reverse complement strand
GTGTGTGTGTGTGTGTGTGTGTGTGTGTGTGTGTGTGTGTTTAAAGACACTCCTCGAAGAACATAATAACATATTATTTAATAATTAGAGAAAAAAATGTTCTAAAATGTGTAAATAGTATTATATTCAACTAAATTTACACGTTTATCATAAAATAAAGGTAATGTAATAAGAAAACTATTTTAAGTATGTTTCAAAATACTTATAGAAAATGAAATAACTTGCAAATCTCTTTCGCTAAATAAAGAAAAGATAAAATTACTGTTTAATTATCCACACAAATGAGTGAATACGGAATATAGGCTTTATGAAATAGCTCTATAATCAGAAATGAACAGCAACAGATTAATGTCCCATTTTTGTGATGTTATCTATTAAATTAATAGGTCTGCTGAAACAAAATAACGGTTAAAAGCAACGAACTGTATTCCGCGAATTTTAAAATAAGCAAAATGGAGAAAAAAATCTTGGTATGAATTCGATGGCAATAAATATGTAAGTAATCGTTGAGTGAAAGAGAAATTCTCTTTCCAGAGCCGTTGACATTATAATGTAAGTGATCATCGTCTACGGCAAGCAAAAGAACTTAAGGATGTCCGCAGTCGAACTACAATGGGCCGTCGCATTCCAGACAAGAGTAACCGCACCGCAAGTGAAACCGAATTTCTTTAAAAAATCATAAACCCACCTGATCAGCAAAGCGCGGAAAAATAAGCGCATCAACGATGCAAAAAGCTTTCTCTCTGTCTCTGAGGGCTGTTATATAAGAGCAGACGATTTCTTTTTCTTCTCGTTCTGCTTTTTCTTTCGCTATTTTTTTTTTTTTTTTAGTAGTTCGCGCTTCACTCGAAATCGTTTGCCCGATGAAGAGAGCGTTGACAAAAGAATATTTAAATTCAAATTTCACTTCTTGTTCTTATTCACTAAACAGGATTTTACAAATCAGTTTGTATTGAAAAGACGCTCGAATTCCAAGAGATCTTAAAGCTTCTTTCTATTTTTTTCAACACGGTTACTTCTCATTGAAATCATTATTGATAAATGCTTCCATCACTTTTAGAATATATTTATGATGTAAAAAAAACTGAAAAACTAATTCTGAAAAACATAACCCTCAGTTTGGTGAACATATTGATTGATAAGTTGAATAGTTTGAATTCCTTCCTTTCTGAAAAAATGTCGAAATAAAATGAACCTTCACTATAGTAAGTACAGAAACATTAATTAAGGTAAAGCTATTTTATATTTATATAAGAAGTTATTTTTTATATAGTTTAATTTTTTGAGTTGACGTGAGAGGAAACTGTTATTGTTTTTATTGTTATTAACTATGAAATTTCAAATGATGTTTTACAACTTATGTTTATCGCCTTCTAATCAAATTTTAATTTTGGATTTAATAAAATATTGGACATAATTGATGGATTTTCCAGGTTTATTTAGATTGCTATGTGGGGCATTCAAACTAGAGTCTTAACTTCTTTGAATTCACTTTAGATATGAATTCAAATACAAATAAGGTTTAAAGGTGAGAGAAACTTTTAAAATTTAAATAATCATTGTGAAATCGAGTTTTTAAAAGGAAAAAGTTTTTCTCAATCGGATGAATAAGCTCTACTTAAAAGTGCGTGAATAAACGTAATTAGGGTATTAATTTTGCATGAGTTTCATTTCAAATTCAGTAATTAATTGATTCAATTGTAGTCTGTAAATATATTATTTTTCAAGAAGCAATATAGATTTCTTTGTTTGCTAGTCAGAAGATATCAAAACTTCTGAAGTCTTTTTCAGATGATCATTCTGATGTGATTGTACAAGGTAAAAAAATAAAAATATAAATGTAATTGTGAAAATAAAATAATTTAGCTCAATTATCAAACTATATTTTTTGATTGATCATTAGAGCAGATACAAATAATTTCCGAAATTAAATTAACGGGAAAAATAAAATAAAAAACAATTTCAATTTCTTCAGTTCATCGCTTATAATATCTAGTTTTTTAAAAGACACTTAATTTTCAATGGTATGATCTTACGACCTAGTAGCTATGGCATAGAAATAAAAAATTGCATAAAAATAAACATTTTTCATAAATTTTTTTTAATATGGAAAAATCTTATTTACTATCATTCCGTTTTCAAAAAAAAAAATCATTAAATATAATCAGAAATATTAGCCTGAAATGATCTCATGTGATCTAAATTTTATTGCAACACGCATAACAGCAGTTTATAAATAATTTATTTCTATAAAAACTTTTAGCTGAAAAAACAAAATTTTTAATAACATTTTAAAGTTTGTCAAATAGCAACAGTTTTAGATTGATCACATCTTTTTCCTATCGTGGCCTTTAATGAAGAGTAGACTCGAATTGCAAATAAAGCAAAGCCTCTTATTATTTATTCGTTCAAAAGCAATTATAGTATTTATCTCTGAAATATCCTTTTAGATGTTTTTTACGACAAAATTAATAACTACGCATCATTTGTATTTATCTAAAATAAAAGCAATTGATTGGTGCCGATTATCTCGCGTTTGATGCTTGAACTTTCTTTCCGTTGCAATTCAATAGAACAAGGCTTTTCACCGCCTATAATAATACGTTTCTTGCCTCATGAATTTGCTTGAATTTAGAGTTTCGCGTTCGAGCAAAAAGCTAAGGGGGAAAAAATAACGAAAATAAAAGACTTAACGGGAGATAAGCGAAATGTTAAAGCTGGCAGTATGCCAGCTGTCAGTGGGTAAGAAAATTGAAAATTATTTTTTCTTTGTGTGATTTCATTTTTTTCTTTGTTGCATGACAAATTTTAGAAATCAGACATGCATCTCAAGAGCTGTGTTCATTTAATTTAGCGTCTTTCATCAATGCCATATAATTTTATCAATAAAACAAAGTCAGATGATTAATTGGCTCAGACAGCTCGAATAGCAAAAAAAAAGTTTTGTTTTGTTTGAAGGGAATTAGAATAACCGATAAGTAAGAAAAAAAGTTTGAGTTCTTTTGTTTATAATCGTGTAAATTACTATTTTAAAATTATTCTTTAATAAAAGAGTATATTTTATATATTTTTACATAATTTTCTATATTTAGGTATATTTTTATAAATATTTATTCATATTTTTATGTATATTTTATATATTGTTTTATTTTTATATGTAAATATATGTTAGTATATTATATATATTTCTTTTAAAATGTTCTGTTTGGAAAAAGGGCATAGATATGTGTTGGTTCCGAGTATTTTAATTTTATTCGTGAAGGACTTAAACAGAATAATTGAATTCCCTCCAAATTATACATAAATAATAAAATGAAATAAAAAGATCACTTTGATTTGATGATTCTCTGTATCTCAATTTTAACTGAAATTGAGAGGTTATAGCAAGATGAATGATAATCATTTCCCCTTTAATCATAATAATTAATCATAATAATTTAATCATAATAATAATTTATTACCAGATACTAGAGTTAAATTACAAATAAATCGCATCGCTTTTAAAATATAAAATTTGAAAATTTTTAAAATGTATTTTTAGATTATAATCACTTTTACAGCAGGGAAAAGGAAGTATAAAATTTTATTCTTTTATTAAACTATAAATATATAGTTTTAAAAAATTAAAAATATGTTTTTATATTTGTCATTTTATCTCTCTTAGACAACTATGCAATTTATTGACATATTTAAAGCCTTTTTATGGAAAAATCCAAAATTGAAAAATATAATTGAAGAAAAATTTTAATACAATAATTAAATTACAAAATAAGCGATAACAATTTTAAAAATACTATTACATACGTGAAAATTAAATCTCATTTATTTAAAAGGTATTCAAAACAGCAATTCTATATTTTAGTTTGAATGGAATTGCGAAAATTCTATTTTAATGATAACCAAAATATCTTGAAGAATATTAGCTATAATTTTTTAATCAATAGAAGCATATTCATTTCATGAGGTTATAAATGTTTTGAGTAAATCACCATTTCAAATGTCATGTAACGAAAGTTTTGCATGCATATTTGTAGTAACTTATTTTATTCTAATGAATATTATTCTTTATTTTTATTAAGATTTTTAAGATCTTTTAAATTATTATTAAGATTTAGAAAACTGGAAGACTATTATATTATATTACAAACTGTAAAACACTGCCAATAAAGTTGTGAATGTGAGGATAATATTTTTCTGCCATTATAATAGTTTAAATTACATTAAGTTTTAATATAAATCCTTCATATATAATCAAACATTTTTAAAGGAATATGTAATCAAAAAATTCAAGGAATGATGAAGCATACATCATTTAATATAAGAGGAAATTAGCTGAACTTTAGAAGGGAAAAATCGTGAGAAATTTTAAAATGTTTTTACTTTTTTCCTTCAGCGGGTTTTATGTTGAAAAAGAAGTCCATAAATATTTTACATGAAATAAAATAGGTTTATTTCTTAATATGATCAAATTCATAGCGCTATTGACATAGCTGCCTTAATGCATTATTTTCTGTCAACGTCAAAACAAAATGATATGAAACATTGAAAAATAATTTTGAATATTTGATAAAATTGTTGAAAATTTTTTTAAAGGAAAGTATATATCCTTGAGAATAATTAATATAACAGCAATAAATAAAATAAATTAGACAATCAGTGCAAGGATTTCATTATATATATTTGTCAATGATTCGATTTGACGAATTAAATTATTATCTTTTGTATATATTTCTACGACTATTTGTATTTTAAGGTTTTATTATATATATAGTTTAAAACTATCTTTTAACTGTAACACATGAGGAAAATCAGCTTAATTTTTAAAACTCACATAATTTTTTCCCTTTATATTTCTATTTTTAACTTCCACAATTTGAAATTTCGGAACGTTTTATCTTAAGTACATCTTATGATTGAGACAAATGTTACAAAATATATTAGAAAGTAGAATTATTTGACAATATAATGAGTTGTTTCAAACTAACTTCATCTCTCTTTTAAATTTAGCATCTACTTTGAAAAAAATGCTGTAGGTTCAAGAAAAATATAAGATTTGATGCTTCACACTGCTGTTTGAAAGTCTTGAAATTAAATTTTATCAAAAATGCTAAAGAATTGGTAAGTTTAGAAATATTTTGATAAAATACAATTGATGATAGAAATGCTTGTTAGATGAGCAATTTTAAAAACTGATGGCATTCTTACCTATGATTTTTATTTCCGTCTTTCGATGTTCCAATGTGTGGTTGGACGTTTGAAGATTCTGTTCCACCATTCCCACTCCAATAAAATCAAAATTAAAAAAAGGAAAATCTAATAAATTTATACAAATTATGAATAAGAGATTTTCCGAGTTTGTTTGAGCGGTTCTCAGCAATTTTAATTAAACACCTCAAGTCTTCGGCTTCCACAGTGTGTCCTGAAAAAAAGTGTTCACCGATGACCGAATGACAGACAAGTGTCCCATCACTATCCATGTCGTATCTCCTTATATCAAGAACACGCCGGCCACACGTTTCGTCAAAAGAAGACACGAGCCTCCTCGGCTCACTACATTCAAACCTTTATCAATTCCGTTGGCGAGTTTGGCGCCGTGATCCCCAAACGTTACGTGATCTCGAGCACAATTGCGGAAACCTGCGCAAAGAAATTAAGAGGTACCTAAGAGGGATTAACCTGGTTATTGCTCTGAGAACGTGAAATTCCCCTCGTGAGTGTCATTGTCAAGATCATCCAATCCAAAATATAATAATAATAATAATAAAAAGTTTGTATCAGACACGGATGCCCCAAACTGCCGACCATTTTCTTTCATTTTTAGAAAGTGAATATTAATTTCAGAGAAACTCTCTGTTTCAAATTTTCTACTTTAAGTTAAATCACACACGAAAAAGTAAGTTTAAAGCCTAAGTGCTGAAGATGAATAAGATATTATTAATACCAAAAAAAATCGATAAGTACGCCTCTTGGGGAAAAAAAGAAACCTGTTGAAAAAGAATCAATGAATTGATACAATACGCTCCTGCAGAATTTTTTTTATCACATTCCACATATACTTATACACATTCATTGAATTGAATATCCATTCCAGATATTCTTATACATATTTGTGTTCTAATAATAGCTCGCTAGCTATTATTTAAAATGCAATAGACTAAATTCAAATCATAAATTTGTTACATAATTAAATATTTTGATTTAATTTTTATTTATTAATATTTAAGTTTTCTAAAAATGATTTAAGTGTCAAAAGGAATATGAATTATCAAATATTCATATCAATATTCATTATCAAATATAGTGTCTTTAAGGAGTGTCTTTAAAAGCACGTACGCACGCACACACGCACGCACACACACACACACAGCCTTCTCTTCTCTGAAGAATGTGCCTTTACAATATCTTGTGCTATTCATTCAGTATTTGGAATGCACCGTATAGGCTCGATTTTGCTATACATAATCATTGAGGTTGCTGAACTTCTGAACGCTCATATGCAAATATTTCTAGACAAATTCCGAATGGAATGAACCAGAAATCCAAGATTGTTTAATGTTTAGGTTAAAATCGTGTGACAGGTATCTAATAAGCAAGAAATCACAATACATGACATATGAGATCACTGTAAACAGTATATTTCCTTTCGCACTCCTCTCCTCTTCTGTCCTTGTAATGTATAATTGTCGGGAATAAGCGTATGCGTATATTAAGAGAAGGAAATAAATGTTGTTAAAAGTGATAAACCTTTCAAGAAAAATCATAGGCTCAACATATTGAAAAAAATGTCTTAACTGAAAATTCGAATCTATTAAATTATGTTCAGCTGGTAAATAAGTATAAGATTTATTATTTCTAAAGCTAAGATTCTATAATACTTATTAATTAAATGTTTCACAAATTAAATAGTCTCCTAATAATTGATGTTGCCTAGCTGGTAAAACAAAACAAAATTATTTTTTAATTTGTAAAATGAAAATGGGTAGTCCTATTTATTTTGGTATTTTTTTTTAAATCCAATGTTTGCTTGTTTTCCCTTCTTTACCACGTGTAACACTAAATAATTCATTGCGTGCTCGGGACTTTCAATTTTCATACGCATCGCTTGACTTAAATAAAGTAGTGAAAGCATCATGGAAATATTTGACCTGAATTCGAATGAAATCGAATATGATTTTTTAAAAGAGGAATTTGATGTGAGAAGATATTTATTGTTATTAGGTAAGTAGGGTACCCACGCATGCTTCTTAAACCGAGATGAAAGGAAAAAGATGAATCATGCGATTGGAGAGAGGAAACTTAATGTTTTACAGAAGAAAGTATAAATATAAGCAAAAAATATTACATGAAATTAAAAATAATTTTTTTTGAATGCTGCATGAATTACAGCAAAATTACTGATAACTTTATTTATTTAGAAATTATTAATTTCCGTTTAATTTTTATTTATATTATTATTTTATTTATATTAACAATAAATATTAATTATATTCAAATATAATTAATATTTATTTTTAAATATACTAATCCTACAGGAAGGTACTTTCTTTATAATTACCTCTAAAATGTTTCACTAATTTGTGGAATAATTTTATTAATATTTTGAAATGCTATGCGAACATAAATACTAAAATATTGTCTAAATAGTAACCTGTGAATGCCGAATTGCGTGTGTACATTTTTGAGAAATTGTCCCAATAGAATTTTGAGAAATTAAATTAGAAAGTTCCTAATTTCTAAAAATATCATTTTTGTAGCTTTTTTTCTAGAATCGATTGATATTCTGTGAAATAATTTAACGAACAGACTATACAGTAAAAACATAGTTCTTGAAATGCGAATGAATTTGTTATTTAAAATGTAGAATTATTGGAACTAGAGGGTTTTTATTGTTATCCAGTTAGCTTTGATTTGCAGATTGTGCCATTTGAAATTTAACAGAATAAAAAAAATACTTTTAGCATATTCAGAATGAAATTCGAAAACAATTTTTCATATATACCATCTCAATGATGATGCTTCAAGAATGGAATCATTTCTTCGATTGATTGCATTGTAAGAGTAAAGCATAAAATTATATATATTAATTTTATCTGGAAAGGAAATTTTTATTTTATAACAAAAATTTAGAAATTATTCGGTCCAAAAATTTAGCAGTTAATTTAAGTATGATGAAAAATTTTAAAAAGCATTTTTTTGTTAAATGATTTAAAAAAAGACTTTCTAATGGAAACAAAAGAAAAAGAAGTAAAAAAGAAACCACTTATACATATATATTTTAAATAATTTGAATTACGCATCAATGTAAATATTGGCAACATTCCAAGCGGATGTAATAAATAGCATGCACGATAAAATTATTACAAAACAATGGAAAAATTGCTCTTTCTCTGAAATGTCAATACATTTGAGTTTAAAGTGGTCGATACCGCTATTTGTAATTAAATGACCATTTTCACGAGAATAACATGTTTTTAAACCTCTTGACATGGTTGTTTTATTTACAAAAATACAATCATTTAAAGAAAGCGGAAATTATATTTTTATCGCTGTCATTGATCTCATTTTAAGATAATGTGCCACCAATTCCTTAAAACGCATCAGTAGCTATTATTTAAGCATCGAATCGAGCGGTTTTACTTGGCGACTGATTTCGGTCAAGAGATGTAACCCTCCTCGGCAGCGAGCGTCCTGACGTCACACCGTAGGTAACCGATTCTCTTTTCATTCATGCTTCTCATTCAAGTTTCTGGCAGAAGTAGGAGAATTTTTCACAGATAACTTGTTCCGAACGCGCGCTTTTTGTCATTCATTTTTCTTTCACTCCCTAGACGTTCGAAAATCCGTTAGACATGTGCTGGAGAAAATTATTTCGTCTGAACATCGGTGACAAATTGATGTTCAAACTCTTGTTTAAGTGTACAATAATAATTTCTCTGCATTGTGGAAAAGGCTATTTACTTTCTAATTTTATGAACTTAATGAAGCTCTGATGCTTATGTGTCATTCCATTTAGTAAAAATATTTAGTTCTATAAGAAATTTCGTTTCCCCTAATAATTTCTGGAGCAAAATTATACACATTAAAATTTAGCGAGTTGATAATTTACTGTCGAGAATGTGAAACGAATGCAATTTTTTTTTTATTATTAAATGCTGAATTATTTTGCTGATTTACATAAGTATTATCTGCTTTTCAGATGACCGTTTTAGAAACTGATAAATTTTATTTTAATGTATTCTTAAGGATATTCTATAATGCATATTAGTTTTTTAAATACATAAGAAAAGATCGACATATTATTTTGAAATTACTTGTTTGATATAAATTTCAATACTTTTATGAATTAATTTTTAGCGAAATGAAAATTATCATTGATATGCATGAATATATCTGAGGTGAGCGCAAACATTAAAAAAACAACTAACTTAGTTGTTAAAAAGTATAGAAGCAAACAATTTACAATATTTATATTTCGAATTAAGAAAAAATAACTACTTGTAATTAAATCTCCGCCTATGTGCAAAGAATCCTTCAGTACAAATTTAATTAATTAAGAAATAGAATAAATCTGCTTTGTCAATACGCCTTCAATTGGGTTTATTTAAAACATATCAATAATAACTCCACTTATTTAAAATTATATATAGCATCAACAAATTTTCTATATAGAACAATATCGATAAAAATTATAAATTTTCCATAAATAAAATTATTATCCAAAGCAGAAATACGTATAAATTAACAAGACATATTTAGAATTGAAAAGTTTGAAGATATTCTACCATAGTGAAAGGAAAAAAATTGTTCACATCGATATACATATAATTTAGAAAATTATAAAATGTGCTTATAAAACAAATGAAATGAGTACATCTGAGTATCTTTTTCTGTCTGTCTTGATCCTCAAAACATGCAGTTTCTTTGAAATATTGGATATATTTATAATTTTTTAATTTATTGAAATGGCCTGCACTATTAAAAAAATGATGTTTAATTCCAACGTAAATGCTTAAACGATCCATAAAAGTAAAACTTTTTTCCATACATTTCCACATTTATACCCTTTAGAAAAATGTATTGTCGAATCTTTTAATATTTTATCTATAATTTACTATCTATCGTGTCCATTTACAATTCATTATTTCTTATATCTACCATTTATTTTTTCTTTTCCTTACTTTTCTAAATGTACATTTAGTTGATTTTAAAAATTGAATTCTTAAATGTTTATAAAGCATTTTGTAAGATCTATCTTTGAATTTTTTTAAAAATTAAACGCAGCTAAGAAATTTTCAAAGGTATACAAATAAGTACATCTAAGAGTTGTTTAATTTAATTAATTAATAATAATTACAAATTTAAGAGTATTTCGAATTTTTAAAAATAAATTTTGAATTTTATGCTATGCAAATTCCTTATAATATTAAGAGACGTCGAAAAAAGTCTTTATGATGCTGTTATCATCTAATATATATAATTAAGACTAAAATATATGAATTAATTATGGCATTTATTTCAAAACATGATTTTCTATTTTTTAAATGATACTTATTTTTAATTTTATTTGAAATTATTAAATTTCTTTTGCTTCAAACTCTTAGATATAAACAGGGATACTAAAGCTTTTTAAAAATTCAACCCAGTGAGAACTCTACAATAATTACTAGATGTTAAAAAATATTTCATAGTATATTTATTTATTTAGAGTAAAGATGGAAAAACTTTTTAAGGAAAAATTACAAAAAAGATGATCGGTATAATTTGTTTCAAAATTCAATAAGGCATAATATTCATTAGATAAATCTTTTAATAATACTACAATGAATAAAGTTGTGGTTGCATTGATAAAATCAATATTTTTTCCTACAAGCATCGCTATTCTAATGTTTTATTCACTTTTTTATCTATTATTTCTATTTTATTTATTTCTAATGTCTATTCTTGTTTTCCAAAAGTCATTTAATTCTCGGAAAACTGTTAAAAGCATGTTCTAGAGAGTCTTGGGTCACCTTTCTTGTTTTCGAATTTCTGTACCAATAGATCGAACACTGAAAGTTACTTCGAATATATGGCATTTTAAAGTGAGCAAATGTAAAGTCCTTATATTAGAGAGAAAATTATTTTGAAGAAGCATTATCTTCATTCAACAATTCACAGTAGAGTAGAAATTCAATAGAGTATTAGAATGATAAATACTTGATACATTTCAAATCTTTTTGTAATTCAGTGAAATACATCGCATTAAAAATTCAATTAAAAATATTCAATTATTATACTCAAAGAATATTTTTATGAACGTCATAACAATAATATCCAAATTTTTACATTAATAAACATGTTCTAATGTATTTGATAAAATACCATAACAAATAAGAACAATATATATTGAATGTCAGAATGACAAATCTTATTCGTTTTTGTAATTCTAAGAAGAATTTCCTATTTCTGTAAATTAAAATTTATCATAAACTTTTTTAATGATGATAGCCGTCTAAACTTCCTTTAAATATAAGCAATTTGTAATCACAAACAGATATGTGAAACGGAAAGTCCTTATTTAAATGATTTTTTGCATTACATTCTAAATTTTCATTCTATTAAAACGGTCTTCTATATTTAAAAGGCTTATTCAAAAATTTTATATTGTTTAGATTTTGAGAATATCACTAGACATTTTCAAAAATAGAATAATTATTTTATCAATTATAATAAATATTTAAACTTCTTTATAAAACTATTATTTAACCATCTAATATGATGTAAATAGATTAAATAAATAAATATTTTTTACACTAGAATTTCATTTTTGTTCAATGCGATTCGGAGAATCAAAATAAACTTCAATCTTAAGAAAATAATTTCTACGGCTCTATACATTAAATAAAATTAAAATTATTGATTTAAATTTTTATATAAACAAGTATTTATATATAGATGCTTGTACTTTTATTAATTTTCGTATTTGAAATAGGAAAAGAAAAAAAATCCCGTAAAATTTGTTGCAACGTATTCTTAAGTTAAAAATCCGTATTAAAAATCAATACAATTGGAAAAATTATTATAAAATTGAAAAATATACCATTATGTTATTTACATTAAACTTACATTAAAAGGATGCTTTGAGACAAATATTATTAATTATTTGAGTTAATATTAAAAAATTACAAAATAATTAAATATAAGTATATAAAATTAATAAAAAATACTAAAATAATTAAATTGATTTTCTCTTACATTATGTGTACGTGTGTCATTGAATTCGTTTGCGGTATTCAGATTTTGAAATATGTAATTTTTATAAATACTCAAACAACTTTACCTTAGTTTTGATTTCAGTGATATAGTATGTTCCCATAAAAAATGAATTCATTATTTTTATGTTGAAACAGTTAATTCAATAAAATTCACAATCTTCAATGCCAGATTTTTCTTTCATAACTTTCTTTCGAATTTCCTGAATTGAGAAAAGTGATATACCTGGATATTTTATTTTAAGCTCATACAAACGAGGATATAATAAGAGCACTTACTCCCATTCCAGAGTCTGTAAAATCTGACTTAAAAACTCTTGCACTACATCCTTTTGAAGATTATTTAATAATGATTATTAACTGGTAGTTAAAAGCATAAGTATAAATATTTATTAATCAAAACACTTAAAAATATTTGTTAAAATAATGTGGCCGGAACAGGAATTAAAAAAAATTCTCGTTACACTATTCAATAGTAAATAGTACAAAGGGAAATTAGTAGAAAATGTGTCAACGGAGTAAAAATAATATATTTCAGAGTTAACGAAATATCTTATTAGTCTAAAAGAAAAATAAATTTTATTGACTTCTATCTTTTAATAATTTTATTTGAAAAATATAATTAAAATAAGCAATTAAAATGCACATAAGCCGGTAAAATTTTGAAGGAAACTTTTTGCATGGGGTTATTACACACTTTTAAACAACGTAAAGCCAAGTAGTTCATACGTCATAATTTAAAATTATTAGAAGTTTACAAGAGCAAGAATCTTATAGTTAGAAGCCATGGGTAAAGAAAGAAACAAATCGCGTGAGGAAAGCAGTGTTCAGAAAAATAGATATATTAATATATTTTTATTGCAGTTAGTAAACACGAGCATTCATCTAGAAGCTGAAACGAAAACACCAATTTTCCTCTTACTGCCGAGGAGAAAAAAAAATATTCGTGTACGTTCACGTTACTCGGTAAAAGAACGTGTTTACTATGTTTAGATAATTACTATTGCGCAACTTTTCTAGGTTTCTAAATTTAATCTAAAAATGTTTTTTTAAAAAAATTGGTCGTTTAAGAAGGAATATTTTTGAGCTATTAAACAATTCACCTTGTACCCCCCCCCCCCCCTTCAAAAAAAATCTCACAATGATTTAAAATGAAAATTCTGAGAGATTAAACTTAAAGAAAGATATTTTTTGTTGTTCTAAGTCGAATTTGTATAGTAAATTACAAAATAAAATGCTTAAATATTACTTATTCAAATATTTAATTTTGTAAATGTAATTCAGACGTTTAATTGCACAAATTAAGAAGCTAATTTATAAAAAATTTCACTAAAATATAGTTAGGAAAACAAATTCATTCCCATGAATAAATTATTAGAATATCTTTACATAGAAATATCATCTAGTTATAATTTAATGGTCAAAAGTGAAATCTTGTGGCTCAAATGATATTTCAAGAATCTAATATCTCTTTTGAGTAGAACATACTATCTTGAACCTTTTTAAAATTTATTTCATTGAAAAAAAACCAACCCTACAATTATTGTGTTCACATAGATTTCTAATCAACGTGATTACTAACTATTTGATAGTTAAAAATAATTCTTTTCCGTACATATTCTTATGAAAACCAAATATATTCTTTTACAATGTCATTTATAAACTAAAATGTAAAAGATATTTTCTCATTTATATGCATATTTACGGGTCAATAATTGAGCACTTCTTATAAATGCACGAATACATTTAAAATTAGTCTAAAAGAAAAGCGAAAGAAAACAAGACAAAGGAAAGATATGAAGTTTAAAGAAAATCTTTTATAAAGATATAAGGTAATAAAATGGTTGGAATCTCCTCTTTCACATTAACCAATAATATAAAAAGTTAACAATATGGTTAACAGGTTATAAAGAATTGTGATAGAGATGATCAAAATCAATTTGCATAGAAGTCTCCAACCGACATTGACGACTGATTTGGATAGACAAAATTGAGGACTTAGCACTTGGACAGGGTTTAAGATAATTTTTATTTATCAAAGGTTTATGACTAATTAACTGAAAGAAAAGGATCGATTATCAACAAAAGAAAAATAAAAGCCTTAAAATGGCATGGAATATCAATCCTTGAGTTAAATATATCAAAGTAATATTTAAAAATGCTACAGTATGTGATGGTAAATGCTGTATAATTTGTGCAATTTTTAATTGTCGAATTATTGGAAAAATAAATTAAGAATCTAGAAGAATAAATAACATTAAATTGTGCAAAATTTTATGTTTATTGCAAACAATTCTAATAGATATAAACATATTATTATGAATAAAGATTATTTAGAATAAAGCATAATTTTAGGAATATATTAAATTATTTAAATTATCCAAACCGCAATTTACTTTTTTAGTTTAAAATACGGAAGTATACTGAATATATAAACATTTCTTACATAAAATAATAATGTTTTTATTGAAACATCTTCTCTAAAAAATTTTATCAAGCTTATATACATACTGATTTCAGTAGCGATATAGTTTTCATGTATCATAATGGTTTACGCATTAGAAGTAAATTAACAATTTTAAAATGAATGTTATCACGCAGAAAATTACTAACATATTGTTGTAATTAAAATGATGTAATATTGCCTTAAATTATTCTATCCATTTTTAAATACCCAAATTGAATTATATAATGAATACTTTAAAAATAGAGAAAGAATAAGATTTCTAATCTTTACAAGATTCTGTTTTTCTTATTCATCTATCTAAGTAGAAAAATTAATGACTGAAAATTTGGTAATTATATTTTTTTAACGAATGATTATATTTTAATTTATATCCATATATATCTTTTCTGTCTACATATATATTCATAAATGAGGCGTTTGATATTTTAAACACAAATTATAAATAGAAAAATGGATGATTTTTATTTTACAAAGGAATATAAATAAAAAAAGGTTTTCTAAATATCAAATAATAAATTAATAATACATTACATGCATTAAATTAAGTCAGGTGTTATGAAATCATTTTTTTTGTAATCAAATTCTTGGAATTCATTCACAGAGTGAATCAACAAGTTATCATTATAAAATAATGTCAGTTATTCTTTGCAAGAAATTAATTCCTATTATTAAGAACTTTCATAAAAACTATATAAAAAAACTTGAATAAACCTAAAATTTGAAATGGTATCTTGAATTTAAAAGGAAAGTTTGTATAGGGCATTTGACAACAATTAAAAAAAATAAGGAATATTTCATGTATTTTCACAAAAACTTTTGATGTAAGTGCTATTAAATTCGAAAAGAAAATTTCAATAGCAATTCGATGCGAATCTTTTTCCTTGTTACAGTTTTTCTTCATTTTTTCTTTGATTTTTTTCTCTCTCTTGTAAGTAATTGTGATTACTTTATGCTAATCAATCAGCATAGGTATTTTCATATTACTGGCGCCACCTAAAAGCCTTAAAATAAGCAATTTGACCCTTATTCTTTGTCATGAGATCTAGAAGTCCACCTTTGGTGATTACAAAAGTCTTCCTCCTTAATGCTTAGCACGTGTCAGGAGAGAGAGAGAGAGAGAGCATTCTCAATTTAATGGCGCCACAAGTTTCTGTGGTTTTCTGAGAACTCCCATGTAATTCGGTCCGCTATCAAAGACAATATTAATTTTAATATGCGGTTTCGCAACACGGAAGTGAGCATTAAGATCTTAGAGCACACCATCTGTCTTCCCAATCAACCATAGTCTTAATATTCATATTCATTTGAGGTCAATAACCAATCATACAATTTCTCAGAAAGGTCTTGCTGGACATTGTGACTTCAGGTAAGGCGACTGATTTATGGAAAGGGTACAGAAAAAGTACAAAGTCGTGCTCACTAGTGTGGCGGGCGCCACCAAGGTACTGGCGTCAGAAACATCTCTGGTGGGCCAACAAACAGGGCGTGAGCGTGCACGGACTTAGGAAAGTTCCTGTAGCTAAATTACTGGAGAGAATGGTTTTATTTTTCGAAAAATATTCCCTTTACATGCAGGTAACTTATAAACAATATTTAGATTAGGACATGACTTATTAGTTGCAAATAAGAACAGACATTTGCATTTACGACAGAGATATATTCCCTGTGGGAAGTAATTATTCTTAATATCACAGCTTTGGTAATTACTTTATATGAACTCATTAGCAACTAAATAAAAACGCTTTTCCATTAGATATGTCCAAAGAATGATGGCGAGAAATCATTAGCAAATGATATTCCGCCAATATCAGTATTACTCTTTTCTTTTATCTCAGTTCTATAAAATGGTGATGCACTGCTATTCAAAGATTTAGTTGCCAGCAGTTCTCCTGTTAAATTATTAAGAATTACATAATTATTGATAACTATTTTAAGATCATCCATAGGATCAGCTATTACATCTAAAATTTACAACAGTTTGTATGTATTACACTATTAAAGAACACAAGATTAAAATACTGAAATGCGGCGCATAAAATTTCAATATAAAAGATGCCATTCCTTACAGTTATTTTCCCCCGATCTAATAGAATCTAAATTCTATTTTGCTGTCGTCAATCGTCTAAAATGTGACAAATAACCAAGATAGCAAAAATTATTCGCCTTTATTACATTTTCCGAATTTTTTTGATACCTGAAATTTCGAAAGTGAATTATTGATCTTTACTGAATTTTGTTGGTCAATTCAAAGAATAAAGCCTTAATTCCGGATTTCTTGAACAAACTAGGCATTCAAACATAAATTTATGATAAAATAATGCAAACTTAAGTGCAATGCCTAGCAAAAAATGTAAAATGCATAAAGATATCTTTCATTAGCTGAAGCGTTTGTTAAAGATACGTTTTTTAATTGCTTTCAGTATTCTTTCTATTTCTTGTTAATTAGAAATTGAAAATATATATCTTGTTTGATAAATCGTTTTCACTACTCTTAAGAAATTGAATACTTAAAACTAAAATTATATTAAAATGTAAAAAAGAAATATAAGTTCAAAAATAAAAATAATTAATTTCACTGCTTTTTGAAAATTCAAATCTCATGGGGAATCGGAAGGTATAAATAGACTTTGACAATATTTTCAATCATTTTCTATAATAAAAATTCTCCTACTCCGGGTTATAAAATATTGAAAACAATTTTTTGGCTCACCACGATATAATTTTACATGACAATAATTTATTATAATAGTAATTTTTTAGAGTCCATAAAGAATTATAAAACTAATTTTTCCCCAAGCAGGTAATGAGAAAATTTCAAAATTAATTTCATATTCCATTGTTTGTTTTGAAAAGAATGTTCGAATGGAGTACAAATATCTAATATTTTTTTCGTAGAGAATGAAGGAAATTTATTTTTGAAGAAAGGAAAGTAAAGAAAAATCCAATTTTAATAAAAATATTCTTATGACAATCTAATTGCTAAGCGTTTTTTCTCCTTATTAAAACAGTATAGATAGATGACCGTGCATATACAACATAGTAAATGCGCTTACTCAATCTTGGCTGGTTTAAGAAGGCCTTTAACAACTGAAGAGATGGAAAAAGTTCTTTTATTCGAAGCAATCGTCATTACTATTAATTTTAGAAGTTTTTCTTATAACTGAAAACTTTTAGCTTCACACAGCTTCTACATGATATTTTAGTGATTTTTCCAAACTAGTTATTTGTATCACAGTTCAAACGCCCCTAATACTTCAAGTTCACTGGAACAGACATCTCGTTGTTTTTTTCTTTTAACGAAAGGTTATACCTGCTTGGAATTCATTTGATGGATACCATCTATTGGAAAGTACAGGAAATTGTATAGAGCGTTTGTGTTTGAACAGCCATTATTAATTTCATTCATGAAATAGTCTAGGAATGCCAAAAAGACAGCAGCGTGAAAATTTTCTTCTATATTGGTGGGTATATCATTGGATTTACTCAACTTGGAATTTTTGTAAAAAAATAGAGGTTCATTTCTTTTGTCTTTTTATATTATTCCTTATCCTTTGAAAACTCGTACAATTTGTCTTAGATGAACTCGACACAATAATAAACCGAATTGAATGAACAGGTTACGCGAGAAATATAGTATACGGCATTTCACTAAAAATAATTTAGCATCTCCTGGGCTTGAAAGTACGGATTACAGATTAGTTAGATGCAAATATGAAAAACTCACGCGGCTGAAAGGTGGAACAAAACGTGGTTTAAAGAGAGGAGTTTCAGTATACTCTATCAGTTTTTGACAATATTAATTTATTATTCAAGCTTTAAAAAAATATTTTTATTGTTTTAAAACTTTGATATGTTTTATGGAAGCATATATGAATTACAAGAACGGAAATATATTTAATTTAATCTTGAATTTAGTCTTTACATTTTATCTGTTCAAAATTTTAGCGTAGAACAGAACTAATGGATGGGGTTTACATTACATATCCTCTTCAACTACTAGATTTGGTTTCTTCAAACGTAATACAGAATTTGATACATTGAACAAATAATCACAATTGTAGTTTCTGTAGATTATCATTGCGGTATATTAATTGTTTTTTGCAAAATATGATGCAGGAAACCCTTTTCAAAAATCATTTTTATACATGCATATAAATTTTATGCGACCTTATTTTGATACCATCAAAAGATAAATTACAATTGACGGAGATAATGTTAGCTGGTTATTAACGATGGCGAGCATTAGTAACATTATATTATCAATCAAGTTTAATAGACTACATCTTATCACAAAAAATATACAATATTATTTCAATAGTATTTTTTATTAGATTATTTAAAATTTTATTTGATAAGTATTGATAGAGCATTCTGTATGGTTAGGTATACTTCCATTAGTCGAAATTACTTGATGTCGGAAATTGTTGGTGCTTTGTGGTTCTTAAACTTCTCGCCATACGTATTTCCGTACTTCTCTTTAAACATCGTTTTTGTTACTTCCAAAAAAATTTCTTGTGAGTGATTTTTTTTAAAACTTCATTTGTCTTAACTTCCTGCTTCTGACGATTTTGATTTTTGATCTGAATTGCTAGATTTACAAAAAATTCCATTTTAATTTCTGTTCCACCCCCCCCCCCCCATGCTTCGAAGAAAGCAAGAAAAATACGTTTAGTATACTTTTTAAACTTTTTTAACGTATTGAAAATGTTAGACAATGATTTAAGGTGATAATACAGGTTTTTGAATAAAAGAAAATATTTCATAGGTTTGTTTATAGCTTATTTGTATTGACATAGATAGAAAAATATAAATTTTCCCTTCTTATTCTGCATACTATTTCTTGTAGTAAATGTAATTAAATATTATATCTATTAATTGAATTTTCCCATTCATTTAAAAAGTTTAGTATGCTTTTTTAATTTTATAACGTCTGATTGCAGCCCTTTTGAGACAGATGAAAGTGTTTAGTTATTTTTAATTAATTGTATTCAGTTAGGGAAACATTTTCAAGGATTGGATATCCGTCTATTTATATTGTTAATCCATGAGCAAGCTATATAAAATAATGCAGGCGTTCTGGAATAGGTATAGCGCGTCTTCCCCGTGATCTGGGCTTCCCGGTTCAGGCATGGTTGTTCTTCTGTGTTCTATCTGTAAAGTGTTTGAATGTTCTCCCAGTAAAAAGGGGCTGTACAAGCAATTGTGTTGAGTGAGTAGCAAAAGTCGTACTCTTAGCCTTATTTGACGATACTACAACACAAGAGACGCTAATTAGGCTTACATCGTTGACCATCTCAGAGAGTGCCATAAGAGACAGCAGCAACAACAACGTATAAAATAATTTAATCATTTACCTCGAAAGTTAAATCGAAGATTATATTGTATTCATTACATAGGATCTCTTTGTACGAAGCTCAAAACCGTAATATTTAAGCTGTCGGGGTTTAGTCGGGACTAGATAGATTTATTATTTTTTGGGAAATATTTATGAGATGGAGTTTATATTTTAAAGGCTATAAAAAATTGTTATTGTGATTTGTAGTTTCTTAGAGATTAGTTGAATACTTCTATTTTTTGTCATTATTGTTTAGAAGCAAAAAATTTAAAGTTATACATTTTCAAAAAAAATGTTCTCTTGTTTATCATTTTATTATTTAAATGTACGAGAATTGTTTAAATGTTCGAGAGTATTGCACAATACCTTTGCAAAGGGAATCTCTAACGAAGTGAATCATTACTTTGCAGCTCCGCATTCCCTATTTCCATTCTTGAGAAATATCTACAATGAAAAAGCAAGCAAAAAAGCCATAAATATGATAAAAAAAGTTATTCATCTTTTTTTTTCTACCTCCGTGTACCTGCTGTGAGGACAAAAGCGGCATGGGAGGGAAAGGGGATTTTTGCGGTTTCTCCAATGTTAACTGTATACGGATGCCCTGAATGAAATTGCTTCCTAGAAATTTGTCTGCAGGTGTTTGGAGTGTGCATCATCTTCTGCGTTATTATCTTTTCATCTGACTGCTCCTTTAGTTGACGCTGGTCATAATGGTCTGCTGAGACTTGGATGGCCATTGAGACCCCCCTTCCAGTTGGCCTTAGCGATATGTTTTCCCCACTGTTGCTATTAGTACCATGAAAGCGTTTAGCCGTAATGTAAATACGGAGTGAAACAGAAATGTGAATTTTTTTTTATGTTCTATGTTAAAATATAGGTTAGTGAGGGCTTTAATAAGGCAAAGTCTGGTATTTTGTTACCGTTAAAAGACCGGCAGCCAATTTTTTGGGAAGAGGGCTTCAGCGGAAATGAATGTCTGAGATAAAAAAACATGTGCAAATGAAAATAATTCGTGCAATTTTCCGAGACGATGAGGATACAAATAGTCTTATTTCAGGGACAGTATATCATTTTATAAAGCAAAGGTCCGGTTGAACGAACATTTCTTTTGTGAGGATATCAATTTCACCTGTTATTTTCGATTAATTATCGTCGGGAAAGCTGATAGGAGTTGATAATTATAAGTGTGTTATGACAAATATGCACTTAATATTTTATCCACATCTCTTGCTAATAGACATAATATTTATAGCTACAAGTTTAGCATCACATATTTTAATCGCCCCGGGTTTTAGAAAAAATAATTTCAATTTTATGAGAATTTTAATTTTAATCTTAAATGGAAATAGAGGTTTGAATTTGATACGAAGAAATGACATCGCATAAATATTATTGTGTAAATATTTGTTTGAATATTTGCTTTAATCAAATAAAATTTTGATTACTTGGTTGCTCGTATATTATAAAAATGATATTATTTTTTATTAGAAGATTGTAATAATTTTCTTGATTGAGAGGGAATTTTGCATACTTCAGAACTTCAGTAAAATTGTTCGTGAATTTTTAATTTACTTACAATAATATTTAAAACAGAATGTAAGCAGTAAATAACGGAGCCATTATTTTAAAAAGAAAGAAAATGAGGAAATAAAAAAAAGTCAATTTAATTCATTGAAACCGTATTAAAATCAATCAATTAAAAATTTCTTGCATAGTGACAAAACTGAATGCATTTCACAAAAATGATGAAAAAGTTGATTAGATAACTCAGCATTTTTAAATATAATTCAGTTTTTCATCAGCATAAGTTTTGATTGTTTTAAATGTAACAAGAAAAAATTATCTATAAAAGAAATTAACATCTTGAAATTTGTGTATTTTTCTTTATATGCAGGGAAAAAAAATTAACCAGAAAACTCTCAAAAGAATTATGAATAGTTCTTTTGGTTTAAAGAATTAAATGAGCCTTCCATTAAAAGCTTTATTCGAAGCACAGAAAAAAGTATATGATAAAATTAATAATTTTTTGTATGATTTGGAAAAAGTTGAAAAAGATCATCATAAATCAAAACGATATTTATACTTACAATTTCATTTCTGAACATGTAAATTTAATCTTTAAAGTTTATTCTAAAAAAAGTGAATTTGTATGCATTGTTCAATTTTGCAATTATTGACGCGATTTAATGCATGGGGATACTACAGGTAATTGTAAATAAATATGTCTATATTTAGAAGAAATTTAGTTTCCGTTTCAGTGAAGATTGCATAATGAGACAAATATATTTGTCTATACGAGAAAGCTAAAAAGACGCCGGTATAACCTTCTTCTGTAATTGATGCGTTGAAATAGATCTAAATTTAAAAGAAAAAAAAAGCCACAAGAAAATTATTTATTCGAAAGTGATGCAATGTAACATGTACAAATGATAAGCATTACGAGTTTTAGCACGTAGAGAAGGAAAACTGTACTTGATTATCTCCTCCGGATCTTTTTTTCCTTCACTTAGAGTATTTGAATGTGACCGTTTCCAAGAGGCCAAACTGTCTGGAGCGTTCGAATTCATCAAGATAATCCAACAGTTCTATTACGTAATGATAGCTTCATTGGCAAGATGAAATGTCTGCTCACCCAATAATTTCTTTTTTTCTCTCCCGCTGTGATGGCAGAGATATGTCGTGGCTGGAAAAAAGGAATCTTTTGAGGCTACCAGCGATAGGGCCACTTCAGTTATTGGACAAGCATTAATGTTTTATGAATGGTAAGAAATGCTCATGACAGTAAAGCAGAAAAAAATAATTCGGGAGGAATTGAAAAATTATTGTTGTTCCGATTTTAATATTGATAATTCGATACTTTAAGTAGATAGATCTAAATTATACTTTAGCTAAAAGTATTTTATCTATTAGCAATAATATTGTAATATCGTTCAATCTCATATGGATGATTAAAATCAGAAACATTTAATTAAAATTAGATTTATAACGTTAGATATTTAGGGAAATGTTTTAAAATCTTTAAATCATGCATGAAAGAAACATTGGAACGAAAAATATTATTGGGGAAGCTCATATTGCAGAAGATGTTACAATAAGAAAATGCAACAAGGTACTAGAAACGATAGCGTTTAGGAAATATAATAGAACCTCAAAAATTTGTAAAAGAAACATTTTAAAATGTACTTTGTGATTTAATTAATCAGTTTAATTTTTTTCGAATTAAATTTCAATGTTTTAAATTTTTTTTTCAAATGATGATAAATTGAATGGAAGCTATTTTTGCTAACGATTTGATATGGGTTTGAACAAAATTATATGAATGTGTTCCATTTTAGGGAAAAGTGCGAAATGTTTAATGACTTCATTTTATTAACGAAAACCCAAAAGGTGATTCTAACATGTAATGCAGAATATCGTAACATGAAAATATTTCATGCTTGAACCATTTATTATCATGTGAGAACATGATGTTGTTTTGGTTAGGAAGTTTTGGTGTAACCTAATTTATTAGCAAAAAATATTCGTTTTTTTTCATTGGTAGATAGCGAGTCATCTGACCCATAACATTTGAGGTCAAGCCTATTGCTTGGATCCCCAACAAGAATGTCAGGAGAATTTTAAATTTGATATTGGAGATCAAACATTCTCACGTTGTAATGGAATGAAGAGGGGAGTGAAAGGCTTAAAATCTCATATTCCTGCTGAAAATGCCATTTTAGTAAACTATTCAGCTTAATGCTTTTATTTAATCGTTATCAATTTTCAAGGAAAACCATGTAAATGATGAATTGTCATACTGTGTGAATTTATTTTAAAGTAAAAAAGTTTATCGTTTAATAAAACTGCTAAAAAGTAATGTCCTCTAAGTTTGAACCAAGCACAACAAAACGCATCCTATGATAGATTACTTCCATTCATAAAGAAAGGTCACTGCTCTTAATTCAATTTTTGAAACAAATTCATTAGAGAAGGGATATAGTTGTTTTGAAACAAATAAATAATTTAAAAGTTAATTAATTAATTAATCATTTTATAATCACTGATAGTAAGTAATTTATGGAACAACTTCCTTAGGATTACATAAACCTATCCAGCTCGAAAAAAAAGATATTTTATCGAAATGTTTAATCTTACATATTATGAAAAATAAGGATTATATGTAAATTTTCATCAATAAAATTTAATTTTCAAACTCTTTATTATTAAATTTGAAAATAATATTTTTGAACTTTTTTAGAGGTATAGCGAGTTGTATGATATATGTTATACATCATATATAACATATATGATAAATGTTATATATCACATATAATATATATCATATATGATAAATGTTATATATCACATATAATATATATCATATATGATAAATGTTATATATCACATATAATATATATCATATATGTTAAGGTTCTGTGTTCTTTGTTCAAGCTTACATTCTTCACAAACTCTATGTTAAATGCATAGATTACAGCATTTTCCATTTCATGTATTTTTTTTTAGTATTCTTCTAAGTATGTACTAAGTTCTAAGTATGTAATTTTCTTTGTTTTCAATAAAATTTTAAGCATACCCGACCGACATACAGACAACCATTTTAATTGTAGTGTTGTAGTGATCAATGAATTTTGATGTACCTCTTTAAAATGCGATAAAAGTGCAATAAATTCAGACAAGTCAAACCATTGGACTATTATGAGTAGCTCTATGTTGGCCAAATGTGATAATAGACTTAAAGAAGAAATTGAAAAGGTTCCTGTACGGAACTGTAAGGTAGGTTATAACTATATGGAAATTCCTAATAGCGAAGAAAATGATACGCCATATAAAAGTATATGACTTTTTGGATGAAAAGGCAATGTATAAAGAGAGGATCTCTCAATGAAAAAGTATTTACAGCAAAATGGGATTGTATGGCATGGAGGCTATAGGATTTGCTGACCCATTGTTACCATGTAATTTTAAAACGTGAAGACTTTCACTCACAAAAGTTCTCAAATTGTATACTAAATCTGCCTATCTTCATCTTAATGTGCCGATTAATGCAGCTTCTAATGAGGATTTTGAATCAATTGTAAACATTACAAATACTTCAGATCATTGATTACATTACGAAATTATATTATCTCAATAAAAACCGCAATCCGATGAATTTAAATCCCATAGAAAAACAAACAAATGCAGAATCAAAATTATAACATTGCTATAGATGCTGAAATCTTTCAAGACATATTTGATTGTTACTCCTTGAAGTGATTAGCGTCAATTATTTCTTGCTTTTCTTAACTTTTTTGTTGGTGTTTAGTTTAAATAATGTTTACTTTCTAAACCTTTTAATAACATTCAAGTTTTTTAAAAAAAATGAAAGAAAAATTACTTTTAAGATTGTAGAAATTCATATCATTTGATAGCCCTAAAGTAACACCTTTCATGAACTTTTATTTGATAAGTATAAAATAAATATTATGTATATTTCGATATATATCAAAAAATATATATATCGAAACTAAAATATACTATATTTAAACTAAATGAAGTTTAAATTTACTAAGACAATTAAAATTTAAGAACAGGCTCATTTCTAAACAAAACAAGAGGTATTTAATGATGACTTTAGTAAACATACGATCAATGAAGATAAAAGTGCACATATCTTATACATTATTGTAGCGCAGAAACATGCCTTTTATAAGGTACACCAGAAGAAAATGATACCCTCGCCCAGCAATTTTTTCAGGGAAATATTCTTTACTTTAATTGCATCCGTCATAAAAAATGAAATCAAAACTTTTCTAAATCCTATTAGTCATTCCCTTTATTGATTATTTATAAGAGAATTGTCTTGTTATGTATTTCTTGGATTTAAATGATATATCGATTGCGAATAATCTAAGAAAAAGGATTAAGTTCTAAATTTCGCTTCACCTTTTTCATCATGAAGTAATTAGTAATAAAGTTTATAAAATAATAAAAAAAACTATGTTTTTCACATATTTTAAACAAATTATTATATGATAGAATGCAGTATTAAGTCTAGGAACACAGTCTACTCTGTCTATCCAATAATGGTTATCCTTTTCTGACAAATTACACCTGATGTTCCTAACAAATTTATCTATCTATCTATCTATCTATCTATCTATCTATCTATCTATCTAT